>CM038466.1:52283091-52534449 GCA_021464415.1 Lonicera japonica
GTATTTTCGGGGAACCCAAGAAAACTCTTGCTATGTCTTCAGTAAGAAGGAATCGAGGTAGACCCTAGCCAAGGTTCGAGCTATCCAAGATATGCCCACCTCGTACCGAAAAAAAAATTCGGGATTTTTGAGTAAGTTTGCAGTACATCAGCAGGTCATCTCTCAACTCACTCAGACTTGCGAACCTATCTTCAAGCTTCTGAGGAAGTCTTCACCAGGAGAATGGGACGATCAGTGCCAGGAGGTTTTTGATAGAATCAAAGACTATCTCTCCAACCCCCCAGTATTGGCCCCATCGCAGATCGGGCTACCATTAATCCTATACCTAACAGTCATCGATACAGCTGTAGGAGCCATGGTAGCCCAACATCTGACCGATACGCGAAAGGAGCAGGCCATTTACTACGTTAGCAAGAAACTGTCCCCATTTGAGATAAACTACACACCATTGGAGAAATCATGCACCGCTCTTGTCTAGGTAACGCAGAAATTACGGCATTACATGCTGGTTTTTTCGGTCATCCTGGCATCACGAATTGATCCCCTAAAATATCTCTTCGAGAAATCGGCTCTCTCAAAGCGTATGGCAAAATAGTTATTCTTACTCTTCGAGTTCAACATCACCTACATGACCCAGAAGGCAGTCAAAGGCAATATCATAGCTGACTATCTAGCCCACAATCCAATATTGGGGGATAATAGGAAGAATCCGAGTTCCCAGATGAAGCTATCATGAATATCGAGATCAATGAAGACTAGAAATTGTACTTCGACGGGGCCGCCAACCGAAATGGGAACGGGATAGGCATCCTGTTAGTCTCCTCGGATCAAACTCACTCCCCGGTATCATATTGTCTAGACTTCTTCTTCTGCACCAAAGGGGTATAAAGATAATACAGGTGTACGGAGATTCGGCATTAATAGTCCACCAAGTTCTAAAGGAATGGAAGATCAGAGATGAAAAGTTAGTCCCATACCTCGCTCGGCTGGAGGATGTCGCAGGAAGCTTTGAGCACTCGGAGTTTTACTATGTCCCCAGGTCACAAAACAGTTTTGCTGACGCACTAGCAACTTTGGCATCCATGATCAATATCCCGGAAGGGATGAAAGAAATCACTCTTACAGTACAAAAAAAATCAGGACCAGCCCACTGCATGGCCCTTGAGGTAGAGAATGAAAAGAACGGGGACTCAACCACTTAGTTTTATGACATCTGGAACCTGTTGAAGAACCATCGGTATCCTGAGCAAACAGACAGGAGAACACGGGTTACGCTCAAAAGATTAGCATCAAGATTCATACTTTGCGCCGGAAGGCTATAGAAGAGGAACTACGACGGGACCCATCTCCAATGCCTCACTGAAGAAGAGTCTATCAAAATGATGAATCATATACATGGGGGGATTGTGGACCTCATATGAGCGGTCATACACTTGCCCGCAATATCATCAGACAAGGTTATTACTGGTCTACCCTACAAAATGACTGCGTTAACTACGTATGCCGTTGTAAAAAATGCCAAATCTATGCTAAGTCTTATAAGCTTCCTCCGAAAGAGTTGTACAACATGACTACTCCCTGGCCTTTTGCAACCTGCGGAATCGACATCATTGGAAAGATTTCGCCCAAAGCCAGCAACGGCCATGAATTTATACTAGTAGCCATCGACTACTTCACCAAGTGGGTGGAGGCTGAGTCTTTCCAGACCCTTGATGCCAGGAAAGTTGCCCGATTCATTAGACGGAATATCATCTGCCGGTACGGGGTCCCCCATGAGATCATCTCAGACAACGGCACCCAATTCGAAGGAAAGGCTAACACAGTCATGGAAGAATACGGCATCACCAGGCATAGATCCTCACCATATAGACTACAAACCAACGGGGCAGTAGAGGCCGCCAACAAAAACCTGAAGAATATCCTAAGCAAGATGACCGACACCTGCCGAGACTGGCCAGAGAAATTACCATATGCATTGTAGGGATACCGCACCACCGAGAGAGTTTCTACCGGGGCAACCCCATTTTTCCGTACATACGGGATGGAAGCAGTCCTCCCTGTATAGTTAGAAGTCCTCTTCCTTAGAGTAATGCTCGAAAACCAAGTTAATGAATTGGAGTGGGTCCAGGCACGTCATAACGAGCTGGCCCTACTAGATGAGAAGAGATTAAAAGCCGCGTATCACCATCAAGGGTATCTAAAGGGAATCGCTCGAGCATTTAATCATAAAGTAAAAACTCGGGACATTAATAAGAACGACATCATGTTGAAAGAGATTCGAGAACCAGCCAGAGACTTAAGGGGAAAGTTCGGGCAGAAGTGGAAGGGGACATACATCGTCAAAGAGATTGATACAGGGGGTGCCGCCCTACTCACTAACTTGGACGAACAATTACTGCATTCACCGGTCAATATGGATCGTTTGAAGAAGTATTACCAATATATGTAACATGTATAGATAAGAACTACGTAAACCTGAGCCACAACTCAACTTTTGTTCTTTGAAAATCAAAAGGGGAACGTAGGCAACCTGAGAAGTGACTTCAGGCCCAGTTTAAACATTATAAAGAAAATTATTTCTCACAAGCAGTCCCTCACATATTATTATGGTGGTTCAGAACACCGGAGATTACAAGGGAGATTACTAAAATGCAGCATATAGGAAAGCGTAATCCCTAGGGGTTGGCCAAACAGGATCGTCAATGGTCAAATCAATTCGAGCCTCGTCTAGGATCTGGTATGCAAAGACGATATTCTCCTCCGTAGGCTCAGAATCCATAAATCGGAACCATTCCATTTGGAAGGGATCATCAATCAACTCCCCTTCCAGAGAACTCCAACGAGAACGAATGATGTTAGCTTGGAGGGGCCGGGTAATACCAAAACACGCATAGTTGAACTGACGAGTCAGTTGAGCACGCCACATTCTCTCCACTGATAAAGAAACATGGGTTATAAATTTAGACTCGGAAGAGAAGTTGTTCAGGCCAAGGGAAATATTCTGAGGCACGTTGAACTGCCGAAGAAGACGTCCTGGGAGATAAAAGGAGGTAAACCAGAGTCCATGGAGACGGACGTAGTTCTAACCTCCTGTACTAAGCACTATCGCCCTCAGCTTCCACCAAGGAATGTTCCACCGAATAGTGCAAAAATTCCCCAAAAACCACACCGTCCAATCAGAGGAAGACATGGTCAAAGCACCGAAGAGGGGACAATGGAAGAAATGCATCGGATTGTCGAGCCGAACCTCGTTGAAACCCACCGATCGAAAACGCTCTAACAACCACATATATAGCAAACGCGGACTCCCCCTGAAGAAGGGTGAAGCCCCCCTTTGAAGATCATTTAGGCCATTAAGAGTCTCTGCAAGAATGATAGGCACTATAGACTCCCCATTTCTAGCCTGATAAATCAAACTCAGAATAGTCGAATTAACACGGGAAGAGCCCGTCACCAGTAGCATATCAGAAACAAGACAGATCAAGGCCGCCGCAGTATGCCCCACGCTATAAGAGGCTCTCTCTTCATAACGATGAAAGAACCTCACCATTTTATGGAGGTCAAGAAGCTCGTCAATAATAAAACCGTCACAGGTCACTTGAGGAATGGCTAACAAAGCAATCAACATATCTCAAGGACCGAGTTCCTCTATGGGAACAGCCATTAGGAGACGGGTATCAGAACGCAATAGCCAGGAAAACTCCTCGTAAGTCGACAAAGCTCATCTAACCCGAAATGGAAAAGATGATCCACAGAGCTCCAGAAATACGAAGCGCCTAACAAAAAGGAAAAATCTACAGGACGATGACACCAGGCCGCTAAAGGACTGAATGCGCCGAAATTCAAACCATTCTCAGAAGATATCAGAGCATCTCAAGCTTCGACATAAGAAAAATCAGAATTTGTGCGGTAAGAAGACATTTGGAAAAGGTGTGGGGATGAAGGAAGGAAGATGGGTGTATTTATAGCAAAAATAGGGTTCCTGTACCTGTTTGTCGCGCGACAAACCCACATCCAGGAGGGATTGTCGCGCTGCCCCTGTTTTTAACCTTTCTTTACACGTAAAAGTCATTTTTGCCAAAAGAACCACTGTTATATGCATTGTGCTCACTTTGTTCTTTTACAGGGAGCCTAAATACCGCCGCATCACATGGTATGACTCCTACATTTACTGATTCATGTATATATATTACTAAATCTTTTGTCACAAACACAGATAAGGAATAAATAAATATATACCATCATCACAAATAAAGATTTTCATAAATCTAATACAAACAGTTTTCAAAAATAAAAAACTACCAATAAATCTTTGTCTATTGTCTAAAATAAAACTACATATTTGTTTGAAACTAACAGTACAATGCAAGAAAAATAAAACTAATCTACCCGAGCGCGCTTCGACACGTTCCCACTATCACCCGAGCCCTCCTCGGGAGTAGGATCAACCACTGGAACGTCCGAACGAGGAGGAACTGCTGCCTGAGAAGGCCCCGTCGACTAAACCGAAGCAGTGGGACGAATCACTGAAAACCGAGAGCGTTTGGAGGTCCGGCTACTGCTCCTCCGAGACTCCGTCCGAACATGAGAGGAAGACAGGGGGTCATCCACCCGTAGAGATACGTCGATCGCCCTTTGGTAGTCACACATATACGCCGTGGGGTCCCAACTGAAGAGCTGGAGGAGGTTTCAGTTGTAGAGATACTGGGCATGGAGAGCTCTCAGGTCCGCAGCACGAACGCTCACCCGCTGTAAAAAAAATACATAAGAGAGAGAATTAGCACATTTTAAGATAAACAGATATGAAAGAACGGAAGGAAACAGAAATAAAGAACATACCTTATCACCCACGCAACCGCCCAAGTAGTCAAAAGTATCTTCGAGCAAAGGATACTCGGGCACGGTATAGCGGCGAAGACCAGCGCCAACGTAGGTGATATCCCGAGAAAGCAGCGGTATGCCGACTAGGGGAGCAGATGGACCCGCTGGTACCGCCGCAAAAGTAAACCCACCCTCCTCGCGGATCGGAACAGGAGAGGCCGAGAAGAAGAGCCACCAAGACCAGGAGATCGGGCCGGAGGACCCATGGCAGTCGATGGAAGAGGGTCAGTGTAGCATAAGTGCGAACACCCGGAGGATCCGCAATGACCGTCGCTTTCAGAGGCGGAACCCCACTAGAAAAAGTGGCCACCGCAGCAGGAGGGGTCCGCCCAAACTGCTTATAATCAGCCCCGAAGTCCTCAGGCTCCCAGGATCACTCAGAAAAACCTGCTCCCCCTCTCTCAGCAGCCTCAGCCTCGTCGAATATAACCCCCGGAGATACCAAAGGACCAATAGGAAACTTAAAACCCTCGGTACGCTGCTCCTCTATGGGTGTCGTCTGAGGCGGCCGCTCTGGAACTGCCGTTGTCTCACCTCCCTCACCCCCTGATCTATCACCGCCCTCGACAGCGGCAGGAACACTCATCTCTCCCTCGGGATCCTCGTCATCAGAATCCAAAATATTGTCCCTCTGATCGGGGACATGTGGCAGATGACCGGGGACCATCCTAGCTAGATGGGTCTATCCTCGTATATAGTTGGGATCGCCTCCCAACGCCCGATACCGCTCGTAGAAGACCCGTTCCTGAGTCCCCTTCCGCTCCCTCATCAAGTAACGGGCGGCGAAAGCAGCATAGTCTCCCTCTTCTACAAACGTCTGAAACCCGAGGCTATCCCCCAGAGCCTGCACTGTCACCGGGTCGATCTCTCCCATCTGCCTCATTAGAACTGGGGGAAATAATGGAACCCGAGGCCACTGGGTGGTGTGTGCTGGTGAACAACCCTCTCGCCCAAATAGAAGTGGAGACCATACTAGTCCCTAATCAGCCGCCTGGTCCTCGAAGCGATCAAAGCACGGCCGTACCCAAAGTGGAGACCCAGATCACCCCAGGGGGCCCACTCTACCTGAACAGAAAAATAAATCCCATTTAATTATTTCTATTTTTATTTTATGATTATTTTCTCTAAAAATTCTAAAAATACTTACATGCTCCTCTAACAGGTCATGGACCGTGGCAGCTCCCGTTTCTCGAGTCCGATATACATAGGGAGCTCTATAGTTCCCCGCGATGAACCGGCGAAGAGGGGGAAACTGGTCCTCGTTCTCCACGAGGAGATCCACTTGGGTACGACCCAGACGGGTGTAGGCCATAAACCAACTCTGAAAAGAGAATAGGGACATAAAGAATATTAGCAAACAATCAGCGGATAAAATGTAAGGACTAAGCAAATATAAGGGACATAAGTGTATACCTCCCACAGCAAAGAGAAGCCCTTGAGGTTCAGGGCTAAGTGGCGAGAAACCTGGTCTATAGCATCATATAAGACGGCCAGAATGAAGGCCCCCCAGTCATAGTCAAACATAATACTGAAGTCTCGAAGATAGGGTAACCACCAGAGATGGGCTGTGTCCCCCCCACGGGCCTCGAACAAATCATGGAGCGTCGGTAAGAGAAGGACACGGGCATACTGGTGCGCCTCCTGTTGGGTCATCGTCGCTCCTGAAGCATCGAGCCGGGCTCTCTCTGTCGCCAAACGCGTAACTAAAACCATCTGGGGTATCGTATCACCAGAACTCCGTCGCTCTGAAAACCATCCTAGTGCGCCAACAATACCCTCTGCCGTCAGACGCAAGGGGACGTCAATCTAAATAGGGACCCTCCTAAAGGAATCCCGGTCAGAGCGAACAAGTCTAGGGGGGTCATCGTCATCTCTCCCCAGCTCCAATGAAAAGTATGAGTGGTGTCCCACCAGTGAGAGGCCAACGCTGACACCAATACCGCTGCCCTAGATACCGCTCCGACAGGGCATCAAAAAGAGGACCAAAAGGAGTCGCAAGGAGCAACTCCTGGACATAGACCGATGCCTGTCGTCACTCTAAAGAAATAGCGTTGGGAGAACCCCAACCCATGGCAAGCAAACAGAGACATATATATGAGCGTAGGGCTATAGGGGTAAAATTATGTAATTTTCTAAAAACCTGAGGGTATTTTTGTGTAATTATGAGAGTTATAGGGATATGAGGGTAAAATTATGAGGGTAAAATTATGTAATTTTCCAAACTTGAGGGTACTTTGGTGTAAATATGATAGTTGTAGAGCTATAGGGGTAAAATTATGTAATTTTCCAAACCTGAGGGTATTTTGGTGTAATTATGAGAGTTATAGGGCTATATAGGGGTAACATTATGTAATTTTCCAAACCTGAGGGTGTTTTAGTGTAATTATGAGAGTTATAGGGCTATAGGGGTAAATTATGTAATTTTTCAAACCTGAGGGTACTTTGGTTTATATATGAGAGTTATAGGGCTATAGGGGTAAATTATGTAATTTTTCAAACCTGAGGGTACTTTGGTTTATATATGAGAGTTATAGGGCTATAGGGGTAAATTATGTAATTTTTCAAACCTGAGGGTACTTTGGTGTAAATATGAGAGTTATAGGGATATGAGGGTAAAATTATGTAATTTTTCAAACCTGAGGGTATTTTGGTGTAATTATGAGAGTTATAGGGATATGAGGGTAAAATTATGTAATTTTCCAAACCTGAGGGTATTTTGGTGTAATTATGAGAGTTATAGGGATATGAGGGTAAAATTATGTAATTTTCCAAACCTGAGGGTATTTTGGTGTAATTATGAGAGTTATAGGGATATGAGGGTAAAATTATGTAATTTTCCAAACCTTAGGGTACTTTGGTGTAAATATGAGAGTTATGAGAGTTATAGGGGTAAAATTATGTAATTTTCCAAACCTGAGGGTACTTTGGTGTAAATATGAGAGTTATAGGGCTATAGGGGTAAAATTATGTAATTTTCCAAACCTGAGGGTACTTTGGTGTAATTATGAGAGTTATAGGGTTATAGGGGTAAATTATGTATTTTGCCAAACTTGAGAGTACTTTGGTGTAATTATGGGAGTTATAAGGCTATAGGGGTAAGTTATGTAAATTTTCTAAACCTAAAGGGTATCATAAGTAAAGTATGTGTTCACTAAATCGGACGTTATTTCTAGGCGGACATGCATACTAACATAAGAATTGTTTAAATACATGCAGGAAACGACAGAAATAATAGAACAAATAAGATTAAATACACAAAAGGAAGGAATTCCAAGAAAACATACCAGAGACCGTCGACGGATCTCATGCGAAACAGGCTCCATCAAGAGCCAAGGAACGTCCGGGACTGGAGCAGCCTGGGTAACATCTCGGTAGACTACGGCACGACCGCGGTCCACTCCGTCCTCGCCGTACCAGTCGAGGTCCGCCCAATCATCATGGTGAGAGCTGCAACGGAGAACCCCCTGGGCATCGGTAAATGTGACCTCCTCCTGGTCACCCTCCAATCAATCGGGCTGTGCAGGATCCATCAGTGTATGGATAAAATAGCGAAAAGGTTGGAAAAGTCGTTAAACTGGCAGGGCTTCCGCGCTAGAGAAAAGAGAGAAAGAGAGCTAGAGAGAGAAAGAGAAAGGAGAGAATGAGGTGGAATGAGCTCAGCAGAGGGATTATATAGTGGTCATGTTTGTCGCGCGACAAGTGACCAATTTGTCGCTCGACAAACTCCTCTCCATCAAAGTGTCGCGCTTCATCTTATCCCTTCCCCTGATTTTTTGACCTTTGTCTCATTTTTTCTCCTGTAGGAATGCTTCAAAGAAATAGTTTTCGAAGTTTTTCCAATATACCGCACACTCATGATAAATCAGGGAAAAGACTTCCAAGTCATCTCTCCGAAAATCGCGAGAACAAAATACATCGGTTAAAGGAATCTTTGATCTCCCAAAAAACCGAAACCATCAATGAGAGAAAGAAAATATCGAAATAAGACGGGAATAGGAAAAATTGAAAGAGTAGAAAAGAGAAGGAACCCGCATGAGCGCCCAGAGCGAGCAAGAGAAACATAATTGCGGAGTGATAGGGAGAGCTACACCAAAAGTGACAGCTAGGCCAAAACCGGCTCAGGGCTTTGTTTTGGTTGAGTAAGGCTCCTGATCAAGACAAAAGGGATAAAAAGACTCTTGGTCAAAAACAGAGAAGGCCAGGAAAAGTCTTTCCCAAAAGAGGGAGAAATAAGGGCATCGAAAAACAGAAAACGATGTGGGCCTACTAAAAGATGAGAACTAAAAAGACCAGAGATCAGAGATTGACCTTTCATGCAAATTTTCTTTTCAGCACGATACAGAAGAGATGAGTTGGAAGTAAATCCTCGAACCAATACTCTGCGAAGAACAGAAGAGATCCGAAAACTGCTTTCTAAAAAAGAAGTGTTCTCACTCGGGAAAAACATAAGAGTAAAATTTCAGAAAAATATGGGAAAATGAGGGACATCTAGAAAATTCCCGGTGAACACTTTTCACTCAGAGAATTTTCCTTTTCTCTCTCACTCTAGCAGTGGAAGAGAGACAACCAATTTTGCGGAAGCGCAAACCACAAAGACAAAGCCCTCCTTGAAGCAAAAGCACAAGCACAAGCCCTCCTTGAGGCAATTTTCTTTCTTTTTACAGATCAAAAGCCCTCCCAGAGAGGCAAAGTGGAGCAATGGTAGTCCTCCCACATGAGGCGAGAAGATCAAAAGCCCTCCCAGAGAGTCAAAGTGGAGCAATGGTAGTCCTCCCACATGAGGCGAGAAGATCAAAAGCCCTCCCAGAGAGACAAAGTGGAGCAATGGTAGTCTTCCCACATGAGGCGAGAAGATCAAAAGCCCTCCCAGAGAGGCAAAGTGGAGAAATAGTAGTCCTCCCACATGAGGCGAAAAGATCAAAAGTCCTCCCAGAGAGGCAAAATGGAACAGTGGTAGTCCTCCCACATGAGGCGAGAAGATCAAAAGCCCTCTCAGAGAGGCAAAGTGGAGCAATGGTAGTCCTCCCACATGAGGCGAGAATATCAAAAGCCCTCCCAGAGAGGCAAAATGGGACAATGGTAGTCCTCCTACATGAGGCAAAAAGATCAAAAGCCCTCCCAGAGAGGCAAAGTGGAGCAATGGTAGTCCTCCCACCTGAGGCAAATGGAAAAATGATAGTCCTCCCATCTGAGGCGAGTGGGGCAAATAAAAGTCCTCAAAAGAGGCAAGAGGTAACAAAATCCCTCTCCGGAGGCAAAACCAAACACAAAGCCCCCTCCGGAGGCAATCACGAACACTTTTGCATACGCACACTTTCTTAGAGTTCTTGCGGGAGCCATGGACGACGGTCTCTTCCAGTCGCCTCAATTCTTTGCAAGCAAAGAGCTTGAGTCGAGAGGGTCTGTAGACACCCCAATTCGTGACCCCTACAAGAACCCTAACAATCATCGACAAGTACAGTTCTTGGGGCCCGGGACCCACCCGAGCACCCGAAACTGCCCCGAAAGGGTTTGTTGGCCAACAAACCTATTTTTTAGTAGGATTATCGCGCGACATATAGGAATGTCGCTCGAAAATCACTCTTGTGTCGTGCTACAAACCCTTCTGACACCAAACCATCCACTCTCTGACACATCACTCTGTCAGAGACATCACTTCAGTCGTTTCTCGCGCGACATTGGTGATAATGTCGCGCGACACTTGCCCTTTCTGGGGAAATGTTGCGCGATAATCATTCTCCAGCACTATAAATAGGCCAACACCCCCAAGGGTTCAAGGACAGTAACTGGGGATTGAAGAATTATAGGCTTAGATATGATTTTCTAGTCTTTCGCCAAGTATTTTCTGCTATCGTCTTATTTCTGAAGAATTATCAAATCTATTCCCGACACTCGACGTGTCCCGCTTTTGAAATTAAATTCTCAAAAATATCTGAAGAAGAAAAAGATCATTATCGCCGGAGATCTCTCTGCCGTATTATATTTTCTTTTTTATTATTATTCTCGTCGAGAAGGTAAAGAAAGTCTCTTCTAGTATTTAAAATTAGATATCTGTGTACTTGTTTTAATTCTGTTGTTCTGTCCACATTTTATTTGAATAAACTGATTGCCAAGTTATAAAATAGTCTACTGTTTTCAAAACAAAAGACCCTGATAAAACCATTTACAAACCAGAAGAGTAAGTACATTATCATCTGGATAAAATTCTGTTTTCAAAACCCGGACTGATAAAACTTATCTAGGAATTAGAATCCGGCATATCTTGTCTCTTCCATAGACTGCGATATGTCTGATAGAACTCTCCTCAAAAGTTCTAATTTCATATTAAATTAGTCCCGATACAAGATCTGAACTTTTTCAAAAGTAATCAAAAACATGAGAAAACCATCATCATCTGAGGAGATAACACGGAAAACTCTCTCTCTTAAAACAGTTGTTGTCACTTGTATTTACATATTTCAAAACAAAATATCGGATCTCAGAATACAAAGGTTTTCACCCCTTTTTTTTCATTTTCCCCAAAATTAAGGTTTTTATTTGGGAAAGTCGTAGACTGTCAGTAAAAACATCCAAATTTTTCAACATAAAATAAACATATAAAATACCACTAGAGACCGAAAGGGTGGAACGGGTGCTTAATACCTTCTCAATCCGTAACATAGTTCCCGAACCCTTTAAAATTCTGGTTTCGTAGACAAACGTGTAAAGAAAGGCTTATCTGTAGCCTTTTTTCTTACACAACTATTTTGTTCGTTTTCTCGTAAAATGTACTGGAGACTCTGAACGAACCCTCTTGCATCTAGAAGTAGGATAGAGGGACACACAGTATGAATTATCAAACACCAAAAAGAAGCAAATGGAACGACGGAATCCCTTCGGACATTTTAGACGCCCAAGAACAAGAACCATACCCGGGGGTCGCATTTGCAAATTCTCACAGCAGTATTATCCACTATTAAATCAATGTTGGATAATGGGAAATCATCTTTCGGGCAAGCTTTGTTGAGATCTCGGTAGTTCACATACATGCGGACTTTTTATTTGCCTTTGGAACAGGCACAATGTTGGCTAACCACGAAGGGTATTCGATCACTCGTAGGAACCCCACACTCAACTGTTTCATCACTTCTTCTTTCACTTTTAGGGACCATTCCGGTGTAAGCTTTCTCAGTTTTTGTTTGACGGGCCTGGATTCCGGCATGGTGTGTATCTCATGCATGACTATCTGGCTATTTAAACCCGGCATATCAGTATAGGACTAGGCAAAGACATCCACGTACTCATTCAGAGTTTGTGTGAATTCCTCTTTCTTAGTTTCTTTTAGATTCGCCCCAATACGAACCTCTTTCCTTTCCTCTTTGGTCCCAAGATTAATCACAAAAGTGTCTCCCTCCTCGCTCTGTATACGCTGCTTCTCCTGCTTAGGGTGCTCGTTTAGTCTTTCCATTTTCATAGAGGTACTCACAGAATCAAGACTATCAAGATACTGCAAAATGAAATTTATTTCATTGATGACAGTGTTTACAGGTATAAGTTTAAAAAGCAAATCTAGGAGTGACTCCTCCCTAGCCCTACCCCCACTATTTTTCTTATCTTTCACCCTTATAATTTCACTCTTTTCCCCCTTTTTCTGGTACTCTGGATCGGCGTGAATCAAGTGTACATGATCATCTATTGGTTCATCGTTCTCTAGGGCCATGACGTCAAAGAGATCTCCGATCATCTCTTCCTCTTCATCTTCCTTGTCTTCACTTTCTTCTCTCGGCCAAATCGTTAACTTGGTAGAGAAGGTATGTATGACATTTTTCTTGCGGTAAAGGTCTTCTTCATAGAAGATTTCCCATCCTGGAAGGTTATCTCCAATCGTCATTTCTCCAAGGCTCCTAAAAGCCGCAAAAGGGGAAGTCCTCTCCTTCCTTGACAAAAAATCCATTTAGTCAGCTGAAACTCGGATACCTTTCGAATCATTTTCTCTTGGTTATCTTCGTCGATGTGTTGGTTACCCAAACCTTCTTTCTCGAATCTTATCACTGGTTTCAAAGCCTGAAGTAGTCCTTACTGCCCCATTCCCAAACTGGCTCCGGGTAAGTATTTCATCATTCTCAGCATATTCGTAATTTTGGTACTGAGACCGGGGATATTATCCGGGGTAGATACTCGATCCTCTGGGTGGTAAGAGCTTGGACTTGAGGCTCGTAAGAAAAGTCTCCCAACTGTATGCTCTGGTTCCCGATGCCTAAGACAAGTAATTCCAAATCCGCCAAGGTTCTTTCAGGAGCTCCTTGGATGGTGATTATCTTTCCTTCGAATGGTATCTTGATTTTCTAGTGTAAGGAGGAAGGGAGCGCTCACATGTCATGTAGCCACGCTCTACCCAACAGAAGGTTAAAACTGAAAGGAATGTCTATGATTTGAAAATCAGCCGGAATGTTTTCAGGACCGATCATGAGGTCAAGTTTGAAAGAGCCCAGAACAGCCCTTCTGGTGTTGTCATAGGCTCTAACGGTTACAGCTGACGGAGAAAGCTCTGTATCTAAAATACCCAGACATCTGGCGGTCTTTAGAGGGTAAACATTTATAGTTGATCCGTTGTCGATGAGAACCTATGGTAAGATCTTTCCTCGGGTCCAGACGGTAATATGGAGTGCCAGACTGTGTTTCTTTCCCAGCGGGAATAGGTCTTCATCTGAGAATGATAGACTTCTTTGGACTGTAAGCGACCCAATCATGTTTGGCAGTTGTTTTAGCGTAGAATCTGATGATATGACAACCTCATTCGGGAGTTTGATGAAGGCAGTCCTGTGAGGTTTGGAGGCAACTAGGAGGCCCCAAATGGTGATGTGTGCCTGGGTCTTCTTCAACTGTTCCAGTACTCGGTCATCCCCTATTTCTTTAGGGGGCGATTTCTCGATATCCATCGGTGGTGGCTGATATATCCTCCCCGAACGGGTAATTTGTTGTATCCAAAGGGATGCTGGGTTTGATTCTTCTGAGGTTTTTGGTGAATCTGTCTCTGCCGACCAACTGAAAGTCTTGGGGGAGGTCTCCGTCATACAGATTGTCTCCTTGGGAGGGCCTCGGGGCCTCCATGGTTGCTTCTTCTTGTCTTGGGTCCATCCTATCCCAAATTTTTCAGGATTAGTCTTGATTGTAAGTGGGTGGAAGATACCTTGGTTTGCTTTTCCTAACCCCTGCCCGGGTAGGAAGTTCATTTTAGCCATCCATTGATCAATTATCAGATTGAGATCTGGGGCAACTTGGATCTTCTTAAGCGGTATAGCAGGTGATTTACAGGTTGGGTCATCCCGAATGAGTCCTACAGGATCAAAACTTTCTTCATCAGTGGTCAAGGCGTTAATTCCCGCAGACAGAACGTGGTTGGGAAGGGGATTATTGGTAACATTGGGCCTGCCGGGTGCAAGAATGGTTCCAGCCTCGATTAGGTTTGGGATACGGTGGCGAAGAGCCAAACAATGTTCCGTGTCATGGCCAGTGGCTTAATGGTACGCACAATTTTTATTCATCCTCCAGGTGTTGGGAATAGGATTTGGTAGGGGGTGTGGGTTGAGTGGAGTGATTAGTCCGGCATTTCGAAATAATTCCAGACTTTTGACCAGGGTAGTGGGAAGGGTGCAGAAATTCCTTCTCTTTTTGACCTCGATGTTTGAAGAGTCTCCTTGTGTAGGCCAACTCATCGGAAGTGTTTGTTGTGGCGGCTGGAATGGGTTTTGTTGATATAGATATGAGCTCAGCTGATTCACGGCTGGAGTGGCTATCTTCTTCCTGTTATACGAGGCTTTCTTGGCATCGATCTCTGCCTTCTTGGCCAGTTCTTCTTCTACTTGATATCCCATGTCTCACAGAGCCCTGAAGTGTGGGAAGACATGCTTTCCCATGCAACTCAATACAAACGGAGTGAAATTCTTCTGTATGATTTTCAACTGTTCTTTTTCATCAGGTCGTTTGGACATTTGGGAGGCCATTTCTCTCCAGCGTGTGACAAAATTGCTGAAGCTTTCTTTCTCGCCTTGCTTGGCCATTTCTAGGTGCTTACGGGTAATCTCTAGATCTTTGTTGGACTCGTACTTAGTCATGAATTCTTTGACGATGTCTCCCCAAGTCTTCGTGTGATGCCTCTCTAGATTAAAAAACAATCTCAGGGCAGCCCCCGCGAGAGTCATGTGAAAGGCCTGAGCCAGCTCAGGTTTTCCACAACCAGATACTTGCATGAATTTGATGTAGGATTGGAGGTGGGTTTTCGGGGGTGTGGTTCTAGTGAACTTGGTGATAGAAGGAAGCTTGAATCCCTGGGGCAATCTTGCTTCTGGGTAAAGGGAGAAGGCATTCATATCTGTAATCCCGTCTCCTCTTTTTATTAGGAAAACTCTCTTCTGCAGGACCCTCATCTGTTCTTTTAATTTCTTCATTTCTTCGCTCTCTCTCGACACTTCATCAGGTTGTTCCTAAGCTATGACTGATTCTGCATATACTGCCCGGAGTCGGTTGATATCTGGGTACTCATTGGGAGGGGCTACTAGGGATGGTGGTGGGACAGGTCTCACTGGGACTTGCGGCCATTGCTGGTACTGAGGATCAAAACCCGGTTGGATTTGGGGTTGCGGCCAAACGATGGGTGGCTCTTGTTGTTGATAGTTAGGGCCTGAATCTGGGGCCCACTGATTTTGATTGTTGGGATCGGTTTGGACGGGACTGGCTGGGATGGGACCCGTTTGTGGTAGGTTGGTTCCTTGGACTGGGGGAAGTACTTGTGATGACTGTCCTTGATTCGGATCTCGATTCGGTGGTAGTCGTTCAAACTCTGGTGGTGCAGTTCGTTCGACTGACAACTCTTTTATTCGAATTTGGGTACCCTGTTGCTCGGGTCGTGAGGCTTGCTAGATTTTTGCTGACGGTCATTAGAAAACGATGCATCTCGGCTAGAGTCGGCTAGATTGCTAATGCCTCGATTAGGCCCTGATCTATTTCTCGATTCTCACGTTAATCGGCCATTATGGATATGCTTGGTCTTACTAATCTTCCGGTATGATCTCGATCGGCCCAACCTTCTAGATTGTTGTCGTTTATGGCTGTAGACGAAACCACGTGGTGAAGATGAAGGAAGACTTTGGTGCAACTCGATTTTTGCCAAAAGAACCACTAAAAATAATATTATCGAGAAAAGACTCGCGTTTTAAAAGGTGGTGTAAAGGAAGTCGCAAGGTGGTACATCCCCTACGGTTGTTTGACAAGTGTTTTAATTGACTCGATCTTATATGCAGCGCAGGTGTACGAACGGTTAAGGCTTCAGGCTCCCTCCTATTTAGCAAGACCTTGCGATATACCCCAAGGGCGGGTACGTGCAAGAATCTTTTGATATATTTCCCGGGTACGTGAGTGTTCTCGTCACTCGATATACCTCAGGGGCGTACTTGGCCAAGGAGAGTGGAAGTAAATGCTTTCGGTTTACCAATGTATGATTTGTGAAGTGCGTGCAAAGTTCGAAAGGTTGGGTTTACAAATATCATTATCTTTTATTACGTATTTTGGAAAACTTCTATTTTTTAGAAAAAAAGTTTCTTCGCAATCAATTAACATAAAAAAGAAGTAAGGAAAGCAGTAAAAGCAGATATTCAACAAATAAACAAAAGTCCACATATAAGAGCCTAGTTTTCTAGGGTCCCCAGCAGAGTCGCCACTGTGAGAATCCGCAAATGCGGCCCCCAGGTCTTGATCCCGTGTTTGGGTGTCTGAAACATAGGAAGGGATTCCGTTGTTCCATTTGCTTCTATGTGTTGATAATACATATCGGGTGTCCCTATATCCTACTTCTAGATGCAAGAGGGTTCGTTCAGAGTCGCCAGTACGTTTTACGAGAAAACAGACAAAATAGTTGTGTAAGAAAAAAGGCTGCAGATAAGCCTTTCTTTACACGTTTGTCTACAAAACCAGAATTCTAAAGGGTTCAGGAACTATGTTACGGATTGGGAAGGTGTTAAGCACCCGTTCCACCCTTTCGGTCTCTAGTGGTCTTTTATATGTTTATTTTTATGTTGAAAAACTTGGATGCTTTTACTGACAGTCTACTACTTTCCGAATGAAAAACCCTAATTTTGGGGAGAATGGAAAAAGGGATTAAAACCTTTGTGTTCCGAGATCCGATGTTTTGTTTTGAAAGATGTAAATACAAGTGACAAAAGCCTTTTATTTAAGAGAGAGTTTCCCCTATTATTTCCTCAAATAATGACGATTTTCTCGTGTTTTGATTACTTTGAAAAAGTTCAGATCTTGTATCAGAACTAATTTAATATGGAATTAGAACTTTTTGAGGGGAGTTTTATCAGGCACGTCGCAGTCTATGGAAAAGACAGGATATGCCGAATTTTAATTCTTAAATAAGTTTTATATGTCCGAATTTTGAAAACAGAATTTTATCCGGATGATAATGTACTTACTTTTCTAATTTTGTAAATGGTTTTATCAGGGTCCTTTGTCTTGAAAACAGTAGACTATTTTATAACTTGGCAATAAGTTATTTCAAATAAAACGTGGACAGAACAACATAACTAAAACAAGTACACAAATATTTAATTTTAAATACTATAAGAGACTTTCTTTACCTTCCCGACGAGAATAATAATAAGAAAGAAAATATAATATGGCAGAGAGATCTCTAGCGATAATAATCTTTCTATTCTTCAGATATTTTCGAGAATTCGATTGCACAAGCGGGACACGTCGAGTGTCGAGAATAGATTTGATAATTCTTTAGAAATAAGACGATTTGTAGAAAATACTTGATAAAAGACCAGAAAATCAGATATAAGCCCAGAATTCTTAGATCCCCAGTTCTGTTTAGATCCCTTGGGGGTGTTGGCCTATTTATAGTGCTCGGGGGAGAATGTCGCACTACATTTCCCTTGAAAGGGCAAGTGTCGCGCGACATGTTGAGCAATGTCGGGCAACAAATGGCTGAAGTGATGTCTCTGACAGACTGATGTGTCAGAGAGTGGATAGTCTGGGTCAGAGGGGTTTGTCGTGCGACACAAGGGAGATTGTCAAGCGACATACTCATCTGTCGCGCGATAATTCCTCTTAAAAATAGGTTTGTTGGCCAACAAAAATATTTCAGGGCAGTTTTGGGTGCTCGGGTAGGTCCCGGACTCCAAAACTATACTTCTTGATAGTCGTTAGGGTTCTTGTGGGGGTCACAGATCGGGGTGTCTACAAAAGGTCATTTGTATTACATTTTCAAAACTAAAATAATAGGATCCCGGAACACAAAGGCTTTTATCCCTTTCCCCATTTTTCCCAAAATTAGGTTTTTTTTATTTGAAAAGTAGTAGACTATCGGCAAAAGCATCCAAGTTTTTCAACATAGAATAAACATATAAGACCACTAGAGACCGAAAGGGCAGAGCTGGTGCTTAACACCTTCCCAATCTGTAACATAGTTCTCGAACCCTACAAAATCCTGGTTTCGTAGACAAACGTGTAAAGAAAGGCTTATCTGTAACATTTCCTCTTACACAATTATTTTGTCCGTTTTCTCGTAAAAACATACTGGCGACTCTGAATGAACCCTCTTGCATCTAGAAATAGGATAGAGGGACACCCGATATGAATTATCAATACATAAAAGCAAATGGAATAAATGAATCATTTCCGATGTTTCAGACCCCCACGCTCGGGATTGAGACCCGGGGGCCGCATTTGCGGATTCTCACAATAGTGAATGTGATGAATGCAGAAAGATTATACAAATCTCATTGTGGTCCAATAATTCTATCTTAGGTAGTCAAATTAGTCCTGTTCATTCTTATCTTTTTTTTCTTCTTCTTTCAATGTATTGCTCTATAATTATAAGCTCACTGCAGCCAATCAAAAGTATTGTACATACTGAGATATGGTGTTTAAATTGTATGTGACAGGTTAATAATGAATGCACATGTGGTATAACATAATTATTATTTTTTGAAGGATACTATAACTTTTATTATATTTAAATTTTTATAAAGTTTTGACACTTGATGAACTATTTCTTTTTTATCTATTTGTTTTGGATTTAAAGATGCAAGTTCTTCAAATGGATTACAATAATGATGCTACAAAATATATCATAAAGACTACTATAAAATATTTTGAAGAGAATGCTAATGCTATGAAGATGCAAAATTTCGAAAGGAAATAATCAGAAATAGTTATCCTTTCTCAATAATCAAATGATGGGCTCACTTTTCACTCCCATTCAAATTATCCAGAAAACATAATTAGTTATTTACAATTTTTAGTTAGAGGAATAGAATAATAATGGTGGAAACTTATATTGTTTAACTTTAACAAATGCTCAAACAGATATTAATTTCCCATGATCAACCTGAGCAAAATAGAAGTAGAAATACAAAGAAAGAAAAGAGAAGTACATGGTAGATGGCAGATGTAGAATAGGTATGGAGAAGTAAATATCAATTCTCCTTTATAAAATTATACCATTAAACTTATCTAGAAGTTGAAGACGTTTAATTTAATAAGAGAAGATGTAGTGATGAAAATCTGGAACAAAATGTAAAAGGCAACTAAGAAATGTTCATTTAACACAAAAAGCAATACGTTATTTACTAAAAAAGTATTAAATATAAGACACTTGGCATTCAATGGCTTACAAAAGGGCCATTTTACTTTAGTAATAGATAGATAGATAGATAAAAGATAGGTATATAAATGGAATATAAATGTAGAGTTCATAAGAAATTGGCATGTGTACATGTCTTGTTAAAATGGGCTCCATTTTCATATAGTTTTAACATATTAATTAGAATCAAGGGTTAAAGTCAATATTTTTAGTTTTAGTATAACAACTAAAGTAAAAGGTTCGAAAAATTATTTACTTATTTTTATCATGGACGTGGTTGTGATTCTCACATTGAAACCTCTTATTATTTTTTTTTAATTAAAAGCGAAATTTTGAATCAAATCAACAATTATTTAAGAAAAATGAAATTTGAATGTTACCAATAGAAGACCCTTTTTTTGGATGATGTTATAGGCACGCTAATTTTATAGCTAAAACATTAATGTAGCTTTAACTCAACAATTTTAAAATTATTGATCATGGCGCCCAAATGGCGACACCCAAAATTTAAGCACTGAGTTGGTATATATCTTGTTACCGAATTTTGACATTTGATTCGGTAATCTTCCATCGACTTGACATTCGACAAACTTTGGCCGAATCAATTTTTAGAAATATTTCACTGACATTTGATCTTGGCAAAAGATTACCGAATTTTAACATTTAACTCGATAAACTTTCACCGAATGTTGACCTTTAAGTCGGCAATATAGCACCAACTTGTATTTTATGTAATGGGGCAACCAACCCCTAGTTTGTATCTACAACACAAAATAATTGATATTTTGGTTGCCATTATAAAATAAAATTCTTTTTTTTAATTTTTGGTATTCTAACTACAAAAGAAGTGTGTATATAACATCATATTTTTTTTTTCAAATTAACAAAATAGATACACTCCACCAATTTTAAATTAAAAGTCCTTATTTGATTTTCGCACGGATACAAAAAATTGCTAGTTTTAGCCTCGTGAATGTTAAGAAATGAGGATTTGAGTTTGAGATGTCCTAAATTTATACGTGAGACGAAGAGAATATTAATTTTTTGAAGAATAATATCTAAATATTTGTAAGAAACACAAAATTAGAAAAATCCTTCTTCTTCATGCCCCTCACATTTTACCAAAAATTACACACCTTTTACCACAACCTAACTACATTTTGCCCAAAATTAAACTTTGAACTCTAGCAACAGCCATATTGGAAGTAATAGGAAAGTATAAATAATAATTTTTTTTACCACAGAGAGATAGTTTAAACTTTTTTAATGAAATGTTATAAGGTTTAAATTAACTGTAAAATTTTGAATTGGTAAATCAAATTTGACATAAACTACCTAATCATAAGATAGTATGTCACGCGAAAGTAAAATTATTTTTGATATTTGAAAATAATTATGTAATTCAAAAGGGTGGTATATATTATTGTAAAAAAAAAATTTATGAACTGCAATAATGTACAACATTAAAAGCAAATATCATAACTTGAGCTATTTTTAGTTTTGGTCGGGATGAAAATTAGGAGATTCAAATCCAAACATAATTTAAAAGTTCGGTTCGATTTAAATCTTTTAAACCCTAATCCAAACCAAACTTTTATGTTCAGTTTCAGTTCGGTCTTATTTTTTTTTCATATATTTTTTTTAAAAAATAAATAAATTATAAGGCAATACTTATTTTGGTCAAAAAAATAATAACTATATACTTACTCTTACTTGTTTTGAATGAAAAAATTTTTAATTTTTACATTTATAATATAGCTATAATATTTATGATAACTCAAATAATCGGATTCTCACTAAAGTTTGTAAATTTTATAAACATAAAATTTTAGATAGTGAAGTTACATTATTTTCGAATCATATATACAATGATTAGGTTTCGTACAGTTCGGTTTGATTTTGCACGAGTACATATCAAACCCGAATGAATCATATTCAGTTAGGTTTCTTTGTTTAGGTTTCAATTTTTTTTTTTTTTTATAGTTTAATTCTTAATGGATCAAGACAGTTTGATCTTTCGATTTTCGAATTCGATAAAACACCTTTAAGACCATCTCCACCAGTATGGGGAAATGGGAAATATAGCATAATTTGGTCTACATCGGTATGGATAAAAGTGGGAAAAGGTATCTAAAATGGTAACCAATTGTTATATTTGATATATAGCAGACAACCATTTACTATATATGATGGACTGTGTATAGCCGATACACAGAACATTAACCCTCCATTTTTATTTTATTTTAAATGCCACAGAAGGTGCACAGTTCATCGTCTGTGGGTTTTTTCCGGCAGACGATGCTCTGTCCAATTTACCTTTTTCAGTATAAACAAAATTATAATAGTAGGCTAAATATATATTTTTAGCCTATCTTATTAATTTTTTTTGCTGAAAATGATCTAAGTATAACTTATCAAAATAATATTATATTTTGTAAAAGAGTAATAATGTTATAAAATATTAGAGAGGGGCCAAATAGCTGAGCAGTAAAGTAAAAGAAGGAAACTTTGAGATGAATTTTTAGCCGTCCGATTCTAAAAGATTGCGGTCACAATGAAGACCAATGGAAAGTCCCCTTAAATTTGGTCAAAATCAAGATTAATATATGTTGATGCTTCGACGTGTAGTACGGTACAAGACTCTTTAACTACATTCAAACTTTTCAAACTTTTTATTGTCATTTGACGATCAAATTACAGAGTTTTACGGTTAGTTAAAATCACATTTTACATAATAATATGATATAAAATAATATAAAATTAAGTTATTAAGTAGACTTTTAATGAATTCGAATGTAATTTATAAAAATAGAGCAAGTAAAATGATATATAGAGAGAGAGGTTAAATCGTTGAACTATAAAACAAGAAAGCTTGCTCTCAGCTTAAACTTTTAGATTTTTGAGATGAACCTTTTTTAAGAAAAATAATAATAATTCTACAGTGAAAAATGTAAAAGAATTTATTGGTCAGGTGTTGTAAATACACAATCCCTTAAAATAAAAATTGCTCGCTCTAATTTGATGCTGTCAACTTTCAACAGGAAATATTACCAAGGATTCAACAACCAAGGAAACCTACTAGCACTGTTAAACCCTATTCAACACATAAAAATATCACAAAAGATTGATTACAAATGCAATCGAAATTATGAATTTGATTGATGGACTTCTACGCATATCACACAAATACACCAACAAAAAACAACTTCCAATGCATTCTTATCTCTGTAAAATTAATTACATACATCCTTGCTCAACCACACAATCTAGGTCAACCACAAATACGGAACCTTCAGTGTCCACTGTATCATGAAACTGGGCAGAAGAACTAATCCGGCGAACAAATAGGGAACCCCTGGTATCCATTGTATCATGAAACTTTGTGGAAGAACTAATCAAGCATTTTGAGATAGTGGAAAATGGTAAGCATGATCACACCTACGAAGTAAATGACGCTGTGTCACCTCCAACACACCGCATTAAAGATACATGTTTCCCTCGCAAGAGGCCCTCTTTGGATACCAATGACGGGACAAAAGAACCCCTCGATAACATTAGAACTCTTGACATATATATTTTAATTTTGTAGTTAACCTACTTCTTGGTTAAATATTTTTATGAATTTTGGTGGAAATGATCTACTAATCATATAGATCATGATCAGTAGAATATTTCTACCAAATTTCATTGAAAAAAAAAATAAAACATTCATTTAACCCCCAAAATACCCCATCTGTAACTTAATTAAACTTATACAGCAACCCACTTATTAATGGTATATTTTCAAGATGCCCAATATGCCTACGTAGAGTGAAGCCCGAAGTAAAAAATGGCCCAATCTGTTAAATGCTCAGACTAATGAGGCCTCCACAGTAACATAATGAAAATAAATCCTTTACATTACTAACATTCACATACAAAAAAAAATATCTAATTATTTAAATTCTTGTATTTTTTTTCATGCATTGTAAAAATGTTTGTGCATCTCTCTTTCTACCAGCACTGTAAAACGCAAATTGTCAATGCGACTCTTTCGAGCAAATCACGTCCTAGCTTATATCGAAACAATTTTTCTTTTTTCGCATACGCCTATTTTATGCGTGTTATTTTATGTACGTATGTGAAAAAAGAACTTTTGAAAGAAAATAATTTTTTTAAAGTACTTTTACTTAAACTCGAGTTGTACATCATTTCAGTAAAATGGCTCATTTTGTGCGAATTGGTAAGTACCGTGTAAATATTGGATCCTACTTTTAATTTCGTCGCAAGATTAAGTGCATAAATCTCATAGTTTCCAAACATAATTCTTTTGTTCGAATCTAACAAGTGCACGTGAAAATAAAACTTAAAGTTTTTAACGATTGTCAAAGTAAATATACATAACTATCATTCTTACTGTCGTTTTTCGTTATTCAAGGTGTTGGTGATTATTTAGAGACTAAGAACCAACTAAAAGCTAGTTAGTACACCATCTATATCTCTAATAACACCATATATATCTCTAGTAATAATTAAAGGCACTCCTAATATCATTACCACCACGTGCAAGTATTGTGACCGGTGGTTGTACATTATGTTTAATAGTGGTATATGCGGTGGTAAAGAAAAAAGTTAATTAACACTATACTAGGCTCGGTTGATAATAACATGAAAAAGAAAAATAATAATACTTAATATGGGTAAGAAGGTAAAAAAATAAATTAAGGTATGTGATGGAATGTTATCAGAGCCAGTCTTGGCAATTTTTCGGCCCTGTGCGAGATTTTAAAATGATAACCCTCTTAAATAAATATATTATTTTTTTAATATTAAAAAATAAATTAATTTATTTCAATGAAAAGAGTTTAATTTCACCAAAAATACATTACAGTTAAGAATTCAAAGTGTTTATAACAAGTTTTATGTCAAAATATACAAGTTTACATAATATCAAAACTAATACAATGAATATTTCAAGTACATATACGCTTCATCTTTTGCCTTCATGTGTATTTCATCTTCCAAAAAACTTCTAGATACTCCAAAGTAACACCACATGCTAAACATACTTACAAAATAAAAGCAGCATTGAAATTTCGGTCAAAACAATCACTAAAAATGATTTCTTCTTGTATTTTGAGCTACAAAATCATCAATTATATTTCCATAGTCAAGATGTTTTCAGATATCCTATTCAATACATAAAATTGCTAATTTATTCAATCTATCTTAACTCGTAGTGGTTCGCAAGTAAGATTTTAATAATTTTAATTTGAAAAAACTCCTTTGTACAAATGTTACATTCATAGGTAAAGCCAATAATAGTTTATAAGTAAGTATTACATGAGGAAACATATTCAATAATTTTGTAAACTCCATAAATTTAATATATGTCTATGGTTCATTTGTTTCATATGATTTACTTGGTAACATTAATTGCAATACTTTTAATTCTGAATATAAGCACTTTACATTAACATCAAAAACATCATCTACTTTTAAAGCATTTTCAAGATTTATGCAAGATCTTCTCAATTCATCATTATCCAATAAAACAAACTTTGCTGCATCCAAATAAAATCCAAACATATATTGAAAAATTGCAATTGTTTTATTGAAAAGATACCTTATTAATTAAATATTTTTAACATATATATATATACCTATAAAAAATAACGGTGCGCCTCCTCACTTTTGGGCCTCGGGTGATCGCCCTGCCTGCCCTACCCCCAGGGCCAGCTCTGGATGTTATTTTCTCAAGCTTATTTCTATGAGTAGATGTCATTCATCCTTCATTATCTTTTGTTAAAAAAATTTCTTCTTCAATCACCAAAAAGCCACAAAGTAAGAAGACATTATTATTTTTTCCAACTTCTCTCAAAAATCAACCATTATTATTTTCATGTTTCATGTTGCTATCAAAAGGACAAATTGCATTCTACTTATACGTGCGGTTGCACTACCAATGGGCTGATCAGAGAGATCTGTGGCATGCAAACCTTGGTTTGAGAGACGGATCAGTGAAGTTTCCGGTCAAAATTTGTTCGAAAACTGCTTTATTAGTTGCCTCAGTGTAATGAACTCCGTCCCAAACTACTTTCTGTGAGGGGTTCGAACAAGACTGTGCAATTCCACAGGGTATCGAACTATTGTAATTGTATATGCCACCGGAGCCGCAACATACACGAAGTGGTTGCACAAATCCTGCAAGTGAGAAACAAATTAAGTTTAGGTAGTTAATACATATACGCATTAACCCATTGGCGCGCTACTAGTAATAGATTATGTGAAATGGACTATACACGAAACAAAGTACTATATATATATATGTGTGTGTGTGTGCAAATGCACCATGTGAAATTGACTATGTACGAATCTTAACAAATATTAGCGAACCCAATTAACTCGAGCAATTGTGTGGTCTCCTTCAAGTTAAATAGTATATAATTTCTCTTTTTCTTTTGCACGCGCGCAAACCCGTCTCACAATAGACAAAATTAATATTGTACTTGTAACCGGTGAAACTCAATTAAATCTGAAATGATAGATTCCTGCATGTACAGGTATTACTAGTAAATTAACATTGTATTTGTAACCGGAGAAACTCAATTATATTTGAAACGATAGATTTTTACGTGTGGGGTATTACTACCTGACAACCCACGCTTTCATAGTTTCATATACATGCATACATATATATATATATATATACAGAGCGGTACAGAGCGGTCACATACGGACCGGTACGGACCGGTACGGACCGGGACCTACGGACCGGGACCTTTAGCGACGGTTTTCCGTCGCGAATACATTGGGGATATGTTATTAGCGACGGAAAAAAGCGTCGCTAAAGGTCCCGGTCCGTACGGACCGGTCCGCATGTGAAATTTTCCGTATATATATATATCCTTCATTGGTAAGTTTTTGTATTCCATACCCAATTTAAGTGTACTATTCTTTCTTGGATATCCCAAATTAAGATTCCACATTTTTTAAGGATATAATCAATTTGCCAATTTGCATGGCACTAAACAAGTTCTATTGTAAATCATTTGTTAGGTTTTGAAATTATAGTGCATCTTTAAAAAGTGCGTAAGTTAAATATGAACTCTTAATTTGAAAAAGATAACTAAATTTATCCCACGATAACGATCTTTTAGTCCCCCATAATCTTAATTATGTCACTTCCGAAGTTAAACTAAATTTACTAATGAAGTGAATGAATGGTCTTTGGAGCTCACCATATTGTTTTGGTTGGCTAAAGAAAGAGTACTTGATAGAGTAAATGTCTACGTAAGTGATAGCCGCTAAAGGTAGTCTTCCTCTTAGTAAAACAACTTCTTCCTTCAATCTACTGTTAAAATACTGTGCCACCCCATTAAATTGCCTTGCGCAACCGGCATTGTCCTTTTGATCCGGGTTAATCGTCACGCCTGATAAAATGTATGCGAGGCATCCAATCGGTCCCGTGTTGTGAATCCAAAATGATCTAGCTCCAGCACGATATAATGCCTACACCATTAAACAAGAATCCATTAGTTAAAATTATGTTGAACTCGTCCCGCAACAAATGACTCTTCAGAGGGTTGAAAAAATTGTCACTAAAATTATGTTATTCGTCACAAATCACAATAGTAGCAAAAACTCCGTCACAACGTGGCAACTAATTTTGTGGCACTAATAATAGTCTCTTTTGACATAACTAACAAAAAAAAAATTGGTTAGAGAAGGCTTTGGTCAAACTATAAATTTCGACACCAATTGCGTAGCTATATATTTCAACTTTTGTGACAAATTAATTCTAAGTTTTGTCACTTAAGGAATACACCTAGGTGACAAATATATATATAGCTACGCAATTGTGTAATGAAAACACATTTTCGTGGCTAATTGAATAGTTTCTTGTAGTGTAATTGAGAGATTATACATAAATTTAGTGAATTGAAAATCGTCATTATAGTTTCTAGCTTTTTGTAAGAGACATTCATTTAGTGCATTCAAATTTTGTTAAGTGTACAATATGAGCTCAAGCACTTCATGCTTAAAAGCATGACTCGTCTCAAGGGTGTGCCGGATAACAAATTACATACCGCGTGCGCTTGCTATGATAAACGTTTTTATAATTTATACAAAAGAGCCCAATATTATTAACATAGCAGTATTAGAATATGGGCCAAAAAATATGTTGTATATGCGAAAGGCACCATATTTATGACTTTTGTGAAATTTGATACTGTTTTCAAGGAAAAGAATTCATAATTTCATGGAAATCATACAAATGACCTCATGCATGTATGCTTGATTAAATTTCAATTTAATATAAAATTAATTTCAATTCATAGGAAAAATGATGTGGTTAGTTACCTCAACTTGTAAGGATGTGGTATTGATTAAACTGGGTACCATTGCATTAATTTGTTCAACAGTTGAGCCATTGAGTATTGCTACACCTAAATCATTTTGACCAATATCTATTGTATACAAGGCCTTTGAAAATGTCTCTGCTGTGGGTAGTAAACTCTCAAATACCCCTCCTGCAAATTCAAATGATATATCAAGTTTATTAGTTTTTCACTTTTTTCCTTTTTTTTTTTGAGAAATAAAAAGTTGAATTTGTTGGAACACTACCAAAAATAATGCTTCGGTGACGAAATTTATGTCACTAAAATTAAATTTTTTGTCACAATTTACATTATTTACAAGGCTTTATTATGGCTTTATTATGGGTCATAAAATTGTGTCAGTTATAGTTATATATAATATAGTAGCTCCAGGTGTGTCGTGTAAAGTTAGAATTTATCTAATCTGCTCTCTCTGTTTAAATTGATAGTCTCTCTTTGATTTTTGTAGTTTTTACAAAAACATTAATTTATTTGAACATAATTCATAGTAACTAATAAACTTTTGTTTTTTTGAGATTTTGTACATTGATTATGTCCCAAAAGAAAAAAAAAAACTTACTGAGTATTTATTAAGTACTCGTGAAGTAGCTAGAGCAAGAAGAGGCTACACCCCTCGAGGTTTTGGAAAGAAATATACTAATACTAATAATTGTTATTTTAGCGACCCAAGTATTTGTCACTAAACATATATACATTAGCGATGGAACTTTCGTTGCAAAGCCTAGTCCATTAATCACTAAAACCGACTTTTTATTAGTGAAGAAATATTTGTAACCAAAAAATATTTTCATCACATAATATACTACTTTAGCAACAAAAAATTTATGTTTCATCATAAAATGTATTCTTGTAGTGAAAAAAACTTAGAGTTTCATTGCAAAAGTTACAACAATCAGAGATTCTAGACGAAACTTGTTTTCTCACAAATTAGTGTTTCTAGATATGGCACAAAATTTTAGTAAACCAGGAACTTCATTGACAAAAATATTTTGTGACAAAAAACCATTTTTGGTGCCCAAGACTTATTAATGTAGCTTCAATGGCCACATCGTGACCGAATCTTTTGTCAAAGTAACTTGCACGAAATACATATTTTAAGCTCCCGTTTGGGATTGTAAGTGGAAAAAAAAATTAATTAATTGGTAAAAAGATAAATTATTGATGATAGAGGTGATATCCTCTTAATTTTAAGTTATTTCCATGAAGAATTTTTTTTTTCTTGTGGGGGAGTAAAAATGTTTCCACCAAAATATTGAAGGATAAAAGATTATGTACTTATAAAATGAATAACATCTCTCACCTTATTTTTCATCTTTTTACACAAACTACCTAATTTTATTTCATTTTTCATCTTTGCAATCAAACGGAGCTTTAATGGCAAAAGAAATAAAATTCACTGGCGAGTTATATATTTGTAGTGATTGGCGTCCGAGAATTTTCCAACGTCTGCTATATCACATGACTGTTATGAGAATTATAATGAATATTTATCAAAAACAAAAATTAAGATAGAGTTATTTAATTAATTACCTTGGCTTCTGATCATTTGTGATCTATTTATGAATTGTGAGAATTCTGACAATTGAATTGGTAAGTATATGGGAAGGAAGCCATCAGGTATAGGTTGAGCTCGTGGCAAAATAGAGGAGCCTGCCACTGCAAAATTTGCACCATGCGTAAAATTTGCCCCAATTGAGTCCACATAGGCACTCAGAAATGGGAGGCCCAAATTGTTTGCTGCCACAACAGAAAATATATATATATATATATATATATATTAGTAATTTAGATTATGATAATTATCTGAAAAACTCATCAAATTCGATATTGAAAATAATCCTGTATTTGGATGAAGTAATTCTAAAATTCATAAACATTGTAAATGATAAAACTTAAAATTCTATCATTTAAAATTCCTTCAATTTCAAATTTTCGTATTTGGAGGTCTGGTATGTAAAATTTGAAAAAATAACATGAATTACAATATTTACTTGTTTTAAGTCAAAATTTAAAGAATAACACCTCACACCACATAATTTTATGTCCGAATTTTTAAAAGCCCAAATCTATAAAATTTTCTGCATGTAAATTTTCAAATGATGGACTTTCATTTTTCATGCTCCAAATTCTGACTTTTGTTCAAATCTCAAGTTTTTTCCTCCATCCAAACATAGAGTTAAGGGCACATCTAGAAATTTGGCAAAAGTAATTACATAAAAAAGAAAAAATAAAACTGATTAAATTGAAGTAAAATTAATATTACGGCTAATATATGTACAGTATTTTGATTTTGTAAAGAGAAAATAATACTAAAAGACCAAAATTTTAATTTTAATTGCCCCCCTTAGCAACAAATAGATCCCCTTCAACCCCCCCCCCCCCCCCCCCCCCCCCGCCGCCGGGGGGGTATTTTTATGTTGAAATTTTTATAGTCACCCCATCGTTATGACCACCAAAATGACTATTTGTCCTCTCCTTTTTTAAAGGAGATATCCATCCTTTCTAGAGAAGGATTGTATACCGTATAAACCTATTTCATTCATCTGAAAAAGAATGGAGTTTCTTTTTCTTCTACTCGACTGTTTTTTTAACATTTTAATGCAAAAGAACTACACCTCAAAATCTCGTTTGATTCATAGATTTAAAGACTTACGAAAAGAAATTTATTATTTTCCTTTATTTAGTAAGCACAAACTCCAAAAATATTTTTTAAACATAGGGGAAAGTAAGGAGGAAAATCATTCTACTTAGACCTCATGAGATTGATTTTACCTTTTAATTTTTCAGCATTTATTACAAAAGTTTTGCCCAACAATACTCCTACCTAAATATGTTATGGCCAAATTTTTATGATGTTTTTATTTTAAAATACAAGGGTATTATTGAATTATTGATATATTTTTACTTTTATTTCTTATACCAACCAAACATCAGAAGAAAAATCAAATGGTATTTTCTGAATATTTTTCATGCTTTACCAAACATAAGAAAAAAAATTTGATAGGAACTTTTGTTTTTCCACCTTCATGGAAAAGATAAGGGAATTGATTTTCTTTTTGTGAACTAAAGGAGGCCCAAAAGTAGTGCAGTTCATTTTTCATTATTATTTAAACAAACAAACACTAAAATTAATCTATATGTACAGAAACAGTTTTCACTACATTTAATTTTCAACAAACCAATTAAAAGCAGAGCGGAAGGTATATATGCATGTATGTACCTAAGAAGTCAATAATCAACCGTCCGTCAGAGAACCGACCGGACTGGGCCCGGAAATAGGTCTCGCCATAAGGCAAAGGTAGCCGGAGAATGACTGCTGAGACGGCGCCGGTGTCGGAATTGGAGTCACCAAAGTTATATATGGCCGGAAAATTGCAGTCCTTTAGAGCAGCCACATTTTGAGAGATTTTTAAAGTGCTAATTACAAGCAAGAGGAGAAAAGTGGGGAAGTAAGACTTTGTGAAAATAGGAGAAGACCTCATGTTTGAAAAATATAAATGATAAATAAATTATGGATGGGATTTAAAGTGATAGACTATGAGTGCAAAGGCTTCCTATTTATAACGTGATGAGCAAAAACTCATGGATCTATTATTATAGGGAAAAAGATAAGAAAAACCCTGAAATTTGGGGTATTTACAATCTTAACTCCGATATTTGAAATTTTTCCAACGTGCCTCCAAAGTAATTTTTCAATGCAAATTTGACCCATCGTCCAACTCTTCTATTAAAGTTAACGGGAAGCTCACGTATCAACCAAAGCTAATTACAAGTAAAAGGAGAAAAGTGGGGAAGTAAGACTTTTTGAAAATAGGAGAAGACCCAAAGTTTGAAAAATATAAATGATAAATAAATTATGGATGGGATTTAAAGTGATAGACTATGAGTGCAAAGGCTTCCTATTTATAACGTGATGAGCAAAAACTCATGGATCTATTATTATAGGGAAAAAGACAAGAAAAACCCTGAAATTTGGGGTATTTACAATCTTAACTCTGATATTTGAAATTTTCCCAACGTGCCTCCAAAGTAATTTTTCAATGCAAATTTGACCCGTCGTCTAACTCCTCTATTAAAGTTAACGTGAAGCTCACGTATCAACCAAAGCTAATTACAAGTAAAAGGAGAAAAGTGGGGAAGTAAGACTTTTTGAAAATAGGAGAAGACCCAAAGTTTGAAAAATATAAATGATAAATAAATTATGGATGGGATTTAAAGTGATAGACTATGAGTGCAAAGGCTTCCTATTTATAACGTGATGAGCAAAAACTCATGGATCTATTATTATAGGGAAAAAGACAAGAAAAACCCTGAAATTTGGGGTATTTACAATCTTAACTCCGATATTTGAAATTTTCCCAACGTGCCTCCAAATTAATTTTTCAATGCAAATTTGACCCGTCGTCTAACTCCTCTATTCAAGTTAACGTGAAGCTCACGTATCAACCAAAGCTAATTACAAGTAAAAGGAGAAAAGTGGGGAAGTAAGACTTTTTGAAAATAGGAGAAGACCCAAAGTTTGAAAAATATAAATGATAAATAAATTATGGATGGGATTTAAAGTGATAGACTATGAGTGCAAAGGCTTCCTATTTATAACGTTTTGAGTGATCCTAAAGTTTGATTGCCACGTCAACTTTTTGTTAATTTTAACAGAGGAGTTAGACGGAGGGTCAAATTTGCCGTGAAAAATTACTTTGGAAGCACGCTTGCAAAATTTCAAATATCGGAGTCAATATTGCAAATACCTCCAAACTTCGAGGGTTTTTTTTTTGTCTTTTTCCCATTATTATATATATAATTTTGCAAATTTGTTAAATATAAAATGCCCACGTACCATAAACCAAATAAAACTCGTAATCTCTTTCTTACAAGGATTACAACATTAACATAAACAAAATTTTAACTTGTTCACTCAAAAGACCATTTCGCTCTTATTATTTTGACATATATTCACAGTTTTTTGTAATAAATGCCACAATATATACAACTATTTTAATCAATTCTCAATACTATTTAGTATTTGCTCGTTCGAGTATTTTTATTTTGTTTTGGTTTTTGAGTTGGGCTTTTTGGCGCAGGCGTAGACTCTTCTCGAAAGATTTCTTTTGGTCGGATTTTTATGTTTCGGGATGCGTTTTATGGTTATTTATCTTTGATACCCCTTTACTTAATTTTCAAGGTTTCTCTATTGTATCGTAAAGCTCTTAATTAAAGTGGGATCTATGTAAATTTTTTGGAACATTTTTTTATTCTTGTTGTAATATTTGAACCTTGTTATTAATAATTTTGCATTCTTATTTTTAAAAAAATAATTAGTACTAATTAATGCGACAAAATTTTGAAACTTAGGCTTCAATATATTTCTTGAAAATAATGTATTTCATAAACCTAAACAGTCTTTTGTAAAACTGAGTAATAAATACTACATGCATACATGCCAACTTTTCTTTTTGGTCACCAAAATATATTAAAATAACCAATAATGAGTAATAATATGCAGTTTTTTAAATTTAATTTATGACATGAAGATGTCTCACTTTTATGCATGTTTGGTCACAGAAATAAATAAATTAAAAGCAGGCTTTAACTATTTTGGCATCCGTGTTTATACATAATTAGAGCCAAGGCTTAAAGTCAATATTTGTAATTTTAGTATAACAACTAAAGTAAGTTCCAGTATAAAAACTAAAGCAAAATTAGGTCACTCAAATCTAAATCAAATTAAAAAGTTCGATTCAATTTCAGTTTTTAAATCTTTCAAATCAAGACTCAATCTAAACTTTTTTATCTAATTTCAGTTGGATTTTATTCGATTTTCATATATTTAAAAATAAATAAATTATAAGGCAACACTTATTTTAATTAAAAAAATAATAACTATATGCGTACTTATTTTGGACATGAAATATATTAACTTTTACATTTATAATATAGTTTTATTATTCATGATAGTTCAAGTAATCGAGTTCTAACTAGAATTTATAACTTTTATAAACATAAAATTTTATATAGTAAAGTAATATTATTTTTGATTCATATATGTAATGATTCGGTTTTGTTTGGTTTTGCACTAACACATACTAAATTTGAACTAAACATATTCGGATAAATTTTCGTGTTTATGTTTCAAAACATTTTTAAATTTAATTTTTAACAAATCAAGATGGTTCGATTTTTAATTTTCAGATTCGCTACATGTAATTTCTTGAAATAGTTTTAAAAAGAATAATAATGTTAGAAAATATTAGAGGGAGAGAGGGGTCAAATTGGTGAGTAGTAAAGTAAAATACGGAAGCTATGAGATGAACTTTTAGCCGTCCGATTCTAAAATATAGCGGTCACAATCAAGATAGATAATCCTCCCTAAATGTGGTCAAACCGTCAAATTGTCAAAATCAAGACTAATATATGGTGACGCTTCGACGTGTAGTACGGTACAGACTCTTTAGGTGCATCCAAAGATTTAGGGGCTACTATTGACGCATATTATTTAATTTTTTAACATTTTATATCTCTGTAATACTTTATAAATATATTTTTATTCTTCTTAACATTTTATCACTCCACATTTAATTTTAGAATTAATTAACATTCATCTAAAAATACTCTACTTTTGTTCTCTACCACTCCACTCTCCCTCATCTTCAATCTTCTTCTTCCACAAATCAACATATTGTCATTAAGGATTTTTCATAAATTCGGGTTAGAATTAAGCATTCAACTCTCTTTATAATTCAAAAAGAAAATCACACCACTCACCTCACAAATCTCATCTTCAATCTTCTTCGTTTAACTTTTTTTTTTAACAATCTAATCGTTCCACTCTTTTCTTTTTTTTTACTTTTTTGTTATTGGTTAAAAAAAGTTTCACTTGTGCATACACCATATCAAAAGGAAATTCTGCCATAGATGAAGGTTTACTCGGTTCCTAAGAACTGAGTGTTGTTCATCATACTCGGCCAAAAGGAACCGAGAAAAGCACAAGTCACTCGGTCTTAAGGAACCGAGTGGAATTAAAAAAATAACCCAAAGCTTAACTCGGTTCCTTAGGACCGAGTAAGCTGTACAACACTCGGTTCCTAAGGACCGAGAAAGCTGTTCAACACTCGGTTCTTAAGAACCGAGTAAACATTCTTCGTGTTTTGTTTCTGTTTTTTAAATTTTTTTTGCGTTTGTTTGTATCCAATGATTTATAAATGAAAGAAAACGTAAAGCAATAACCAAAATATAAGTATCCTACTTCTTTTGGAGATGGAAGATGATTTGGATGGTGGTGGTACCAAAATGATGGAGGTGGTGGCTGCAATGGTGGTGGTGATGATGATGATGATGATAATGATGATAAAGAAGAAAAAGATAATAAGGAAGAAGAAGAGGCGAAAATGATGGCGGTGGTGGTGGTGGTGGTGGTGGTGGTGGTGGTGGTGATGATAATGATGAAGTTTAAGGGAGTGTTTAAAGTTTTAATTATTAATTAAAAATAAAAAAATGGTGTGTATCAATAGAATAATTAACATATTTTTTGAAGGGAGTGTTACAGAGTAAATTGGAGTGTGTCAATAGCGGCCCTCAAGATTTATTAGTCTTCAAATTCGGGACTTTTGGCATGTTGTTTGAATTTTTTAAAAACATTTTAGGCATTTTTTAGAAAATAATAATAAAGGATAATACATAAATAGTACTTATAATAAAAGACACTCGTTTTAATTTATTAATTTGCAAAACTTTTTAATCAAAGATAAAAATAAAAATATATATTAAATGTTTTTTTACTTGTATTTTTATGGGTCATTTGAGGATTGTCCTTTGGCAGTTTTTCCTCTTTACACATTTGATAGTTCTAGTTTAAATTTTTGTAATTAATTTGAAAACAAATTGTAGATATTATTTTTAACTTTTTTCCTGTTGTAGACACCCGATCCGTAACTCCCGCAAGAACTCTAACGACCTTCGAGAAGTACTGTTTCTGGAGTCCGGGACCTACCCGAGCACCCGAAACTACCCTGAAAGGATTTGTTGGCCAAACAAACCTATTTTTAAGAGGAATTGTCTCACGACAAATGGGTATGTTGCGCGACAATCCCCCTTATATCGCGCGACAAACCCTTCTGACACCAGACCATCCACTCTCTGATACATCAGTCTGTCAGAAATATCACTTCAGCCGTTTGTCGCGCGACATGGTACACATTGTCGCGCGACACTTGCCCTTTCTGGGGAAATGTCGCGCGACAATCCTTCCCGAGCACTATAAATAGTCCAACACCCCCAAGGGTTCAAGGACAACAACTTGGGATTGAAGAATTATTGGCTTAGATCTAATTTTTTAGTTTTTCATCAAGCATTCTCGATTATCGTCTTGCTTCTGAAGAATTATCGAATCTATTCTCGACACTCGACGTGTCCTGTCTCTGGAATCGAATTTTCAGAAATATCTGAAGAAGAAAAATATTATTATCGCCGGAGATCTCTCTGCCGTATTATATTTTCTATCTTATTTATATTCTCGTCGGGAAGGTAAAGAAAGTCTCTTCTAGTATTTAACATTAAATATATGTGTACTTGTTTTATTTCTGTTGTCTTGTCCACATTTTATTTGAATAAACTTATTGCTAAGTTACAAATAGTCTATTATTTTCAAAAAGACCCTCATAAAACCATTTGCAAAACCAGAAAAGTAAGTACATTATCGTCCGGATAAAATTCTGTTTTCAAAACCCGGACTGGTAAAATTTACGTAGGAATTAAAAATTCGGTATATCCTATCTCTTTCATAGACTGTGATATGTTTAGTAGAACTCCACTCAAGAGTTCTAATTCCATATTAAATTAGTCCCGATACAAGATCCGAACTTTTTCAAAAGAAGCTAAAACCCGAGAAATACCGTCATTATCCGAGAAATAATGCGGAAAACTCTCTCTGAAATAAAACAACTTATGTCACTTGTATTTACATATTTCAAAACAAAAATATTGAATCTCGAAACACAAAGGGTTTTTTATCCTTTTTCAGTTTTTCCCAAAAATTAGGGTTTTTCCTTCGGTAAAAGCATATAAAGCCACTAGAGACCGAAATGGCGGAATGGGTGCTTAACACCATCCCAAACCGTAATATAGTTCTCGAACCCTATAGAATCTTGGTTTTGTAGACAAATGTGTAAAGAAAGGCTTATCTGTAGCCTTTTCTCTTACACAACTATTTTGTCCGTTTTCTCGTAAAATGTACTGGTGACTCTGAATGAACCCTCTCGCATTTAGAAATAAAACATAGGGATACCCGATATGAATTATCCACCAATCGAAGTAAATGGAACGACGGAATCCTCTCCGACGTTTCAGACACCCAAGAACGGGATCGAGACCCGGGAGTCGTATTTGCGGATTCTCACAGTAGCGACTCTGCTGGGGACAATAGAAAACTAGACTCTTATATGTGTGCTTTTGTTTATCTATTGAATACTTGCTTTTACTGCTTTCCCTACCTATGTTAATTGACTGAGAAGAAATCTTTTTCTAAAAATAGAAGTTTTTCAAAAATACGTAATAAAGATAATGATATTTGTAAACCCAACCTTTCGAACTTTGCACGCACTTTCACAAATCATGCATTGGTTCTACGAGTGTGAATTTACCCCAAACCCTTAGAAGTATTATAAGTGAGTAGGGAGTTGGCTTGCTTGGGCCAACATAAACCGAAAGCATTTACTTCCACTCTCCTTGGCCAAGTACGCCCCTGAGGTATATCGAGTGACGAGAACACTCACGTACCCGGAAAGTATATCAAAAGACTTTTGCACGTACCCTCCCTTGGGGTATATCGCAAGGTCTTGCCAAAAAGGAAGGAGCCTGAAGCCTTAACCGTTCGTACACCTGCACTTCATATAAGACCGAGTCAGTTAAAACACTTGTTAAAACAGCCGTAGGGGATGTACCACCTTACGGCTTACTTTAAAACACCTTTTTAAAACCCGAGTATTTTCTCGACAATTTTTAGTGGTTCTTTTGACAAAAATCGAGTCGCATCATAGTCTTTCTTCATCTTCGTCCCGTGATTTCATCTACAGCCGTAAAACAACAACAGTCTGGAAGATTGGGCTGGTCGAGATCATACCGGAAGACTAGTAAGACCAAGCACACCCGCAATGGCCGATGGACGCGAGAATCAAGAGATAAATCAAAGCCTAGCCGAGGCGTCTGCAGCTCAGCCAACTTTAGCCGAGATGCATCGTTTGCTAATGACCGTCAGCATAAATCTAGCAAACCTCACAAACGAGCAACAGGGTACCCGGATTCGAATAGAAAAGTTGTCAGCCAAACGAGCCGCACCACCAGGGTTTGAACGACTACCACCGAATCGAGATCCGAACCAAGGACAGTCATCACAAGTACTTCCCCCAGTTCAAGGAACCAATCCACCCCAAACGGGCCCTATCATAGCGGGTCCAGTTCAGACCGACCCCAATAATCTGAATCAATGGGCCCCGGATTCAGGCCCCACTTATCAACAACAAGAGCCACCCATCGTCTGGCCCCAACCCCAACAAGGCCTTGATCCCCAATACCAACCATGGCCATAAGTCCCCGTAAGACCTATTCTACCACCGGCCCCAGCAGCCCCCCTAATGAGTACCCAGACATCAACCGACTTCGGGCAGTGTATGCAGAATCGGTTATAGCTTAGGAACAGCCCGACGAGGTGTCAAAAGAGTGTGAAGAAATCAAGAAGCTGAAGGAACAGATGAGGGTCCTGCAGAAGGGAGTATCCCTAATAAAAGGAGCAGACGAGATCACGGATATGAATGCCTTCTCCCTCTACCCAGAAGCAAGACTACCCCAAGGATTTAAGCTCCCTTCCATCACCAAATTCACAAGAACCACACCCCCTAAAACCCATCTTCAATCTACATCAGATCCATGCAAATGTCCGGTTGTGGAGAACCGGAGTTGGCTCAGGCTTTTCACATGACTCTCACGGGGGCCGCCCTGAGATGGTTTTTTGACTTGGAAAGACACTACACAAAGACTTGGAGAGATATCGTCAAGGAGTTCATGACCAAATACGGGTCCAACGAAGATTTAGAAATTACCCGCAAACACCTGGAAATGGCCAAGCAAGGCGAGAAGGAAAGCTTCAGCGACTTTGTCACCCATTGGAGAGAAATGACCTCCTAAATGTCCAAACAGCCCGATGAAGAAGAGCAGTTAGAGATCATACAGAAGAATTTCACTCCAACTATATTGAGTTATATGGAAAAGCATGTATTCCCACACTTCAGAGCCCTGTTAAGCATGGGATCACAAGTAGAAGAAGAATTGGCCAAGAAAGTAGAAACCGATACCAAAAAGGCCTCATACATTAGGAGAAAAATGGCCACTCCGCCCGTGAACTAACTAAGCTCATATCCATATCAACAAAGACCGTTTTAGCAGCCACAACAAACACCTCCGATGAGTTAGCCCGCACAAGGAGACTCTTCGAGCACCGAGGTTAAGAAAAGAAGGAACTTCTGCACCCTTCCCATTACTTTGGTCAAAAGCCTGGAACTACTCTGAAAAGCTGGACTAATCAATCCACTCAACCCGCGCCCCCACCAAACCCTATTCTCAGCACCTGGAGAATGAATGAGAATTGTGCGTACCATCAGGACGCGGGCCATGACATGGAACGCTGTTTGGCTCTTCACCATCGTATTCAAGACCTAATCGAGGCTGGTACCATTCCCACACCTGGCAGGCCCAATGTTACTAACAACCCCCTTCCCAACCATGCTCAACCTGCGGGAATTAACGCCTTGACCACCGATGAAGAAGGTTTTAATCCCGTGGGACTCATTCGAGACGACCCAGCCTATAAGTCACCCGCTGTGTCGCCAGAAAGAATTTAAGTTGTCCCAGGCCTCAATCCGATAATTGACTAATGGATGACTAAGATGAACTTTCCAACCAGGCAGAGGTTAGGAAAGGTCAATCAGGGGATCTCACAACCATTTACAATCAAAACCAATCCCGAAAAACTGTGGTAGGATGGACCCAGGATAAGAAGAAACAACCATGGAGGCCCCGAGGACTTCCCAAAGAGACAATCTGCATGACAGAGACCTCCCCCAAAACTTTCAGTTGGTCTACGGATCTAGAATCATCAGAAATCTCAGAGGGATCAGACCCAGCGTCCCTTTGGATACAACAAAATACCCGTTCAGGGAGGGTATATCAGCCACCACCAATGGATACCGAAAAATCACCACCTCCTAAGAAAATAGGAGATGATCGAGTACTGGAACAGTCGAAGAAAACAAAGGCACACATCACCATTTGGGGCCTCTTAGTTGCTTCCAAATCTCACAGGACCGCCTTCATCAAATTCCTAGATAAGGCTGTTATATCACTAGACTCCACGCCCGAACAACTGCCAAACATGATTGGGTCGCTTACAGTCCAAAAAAGTCTGTCATTTTTAGATGAAGACTTATCTCCACTTGGAAAAAAACACAGTCTGGCCCTTCATATTACTGTCCGAACCCGAGGAAAAATCATGCCACAAGTCCTCATTGACAATGGGTCGACCATAAATGTATGCCTTTTGAAGATCGCCAGATGTCTGGGTATCTTAGATTTAGAGCTTTCTCCATCATCTATAATCGTCAGGGCCTATGACAACACTAGAAGGGCCGTTCTAGGTTCTCTAAAGCTTGATCTCATGGTCGGTCCCGAAAACTTCCTAGCTGACTTTCAAATCATAGACATCCCCTCCAATTTTAACCTCCTGTTAGAAAGAGCATGGCTACACAACATAGGAGCACTCCCCTCCTCCTTACACCAGAAGATCAAGATACCATTCGAAGGAAAAATAATCATCATCCAAGGAGATCCTGAAAGGACCTTGGCGAACCTAGAATTACCTGTCTTGGGCATCGGGAGTCAAAGCATACAGCTAGGAGGCTTTTCTTATGAGCCTCAAGTGAAAGCCCTCACCACCCAGAGAATCAAGTATCTTCCCCATGATAATATCCCCAGTCTCAGCTCCAAGATCACCAATATGTTGAGGATGATAAAATATTTATCTGGAGCCAGTCTGGGAATGGGGTAGCTAGGATTACTTCAGGCCTTAGAACCAGTGACGAGGCATAAAAAAGAAGGGTTGGGGTACCAACACACCAAAGAAGACAACCAAGAGAAAAGGGGTCGGGGGCATCAATATCCGAGTTTTAGCTCATTTAATGGGTTTTTCATCAAGGAAGGAGAGGACTTCCCCTTTTGCGACTTTCAAGAGCCTTGGAGAAATAACGACGGAGATAACCTTCCAGGATGGGAAATCTTCTATGAAGAGGAACTTTATCTTAAAGAAAATGTTATACACGGCTTCTCTACCAAATCAACGATCGGGCCGAGAGAAGAAAATGAAGACGGGGAATATGAAGAGGAAGAAATGATCGGAGATCTCTTCGACATCGTGGCTCTAAAGGATGATGAGCCAAGAGACGATCCTATACACTTAATATACGATGATCCAGATTACCAGAAAAAGGGGGGAAAGAGTGAAATTGTAAGGGCAATAGATGAGAGCAAGGGTAGGACCAAGGAGGAGTCTCTCCTAGATTTATTTTTCAAACTTGTACCTGTAAGCACTATTTTTAATGAAGAAAACTTTATTTTGCAGTATCCTGTTAATTTTGATTCTGTAATTGCTTATATGAAAATAAAAAGATTAAATGAACACCCTGAACGGGAGGAACAGTGCATACAAAGCGAGGAGGGAGATACTCTTGTGATTAACCTTGGGACGGAAGAGGAAAGGAAAGAAGTTCTTATTGAGGCAAGTCTAAGTGAGACAGAAAGAGAGGAATTCACACAAACTCTGAATGAGTACGTGGATGTCTTTGCCTGGTCCTATGCCGATATGCCAGGTTTGAATAGCCAGAAAGTCATGCACGAGATACACACCAAGCCGAAGTTTAGACCCGTCAAGCAGAAATTAAGGAAACTCACGCCAGAATGGTCCCTAAAAGTAAAAAAAGAAGTGATGAAACAACTGAGTGTGGGATTCTTGCGGGTGATCGAATATCCTTCATGGTTAGCCAACATTTTGCCCGCTCCAAAGGCAAATGGGAAGATCTGCATGTGTGTAGATTACCGAGATCTCAATAAAGCTTGCCCAAAAGACGACTTTTCATTGCCCAACATTGATTTGATAGTGGATAATACCGCCAACCATGCCCTGAAATCATTCGTAGATGGTTTTGTCGGGTATAATCAGATCAAAATGCACCCGAATCACCAAGAGAAAATAGCATTTATCACACCATGGGGAACATATTGCTACACCGTTATGTCATTCGGGCTGAAAAATGCCGGGGCAACATATCAAAGGGTAGTCACGGCTATTTTTCACGACATGATCCATAAGGAAGTAGAAGTATATGTAGATGACATGATTATCGAGTCAAAAGAGAGGGAAGACCATGTCCCAGCCTTGCGGGCCTTTTTTGACCGGCTCCGCCAGTATCAGATGAAACTCAATCCGCAGAAATGTGTATTCGGGATAACTAAGGGAAAACTCCTGTGCTATGTCGTCAGTAAAAAAGGAATCAAGGTAGACCCTGCTAAAGTTCGAGCTATCCGAGAAATGCCCGAGCCTCGCAACTAGAAAGAAGTCCGGAGATTTTTGGGTAATTTGAAGTACATCAGCATGTTCATATCTCAGCTTATTCAGACTTGCGAAACCATCTTCAAACTCATGAGGAAGTCTTCACCAGGAGAATGGGAGGATCAGTGCCAAGAAGCTTTTGATAGAATAAAAGACTACCTCTCCAAACCCCCAGTGTTAGCCCCACCACAAACCGGACTGCCACTAATTCTATACCTGACCGTCATCGATCGGCTGCAGGGGCCATGCTAGCCCAACATTTGACCGATACACGAAAAGAACAGGCCATCTACTACATCAGCAAGAAATTGTCCCCATTTGAGATAAACTACACACCATTGGAGAAATCATGCACTGCTTTCGTCTGGGTAACACAGAAATTACGACATTACATGCTAGCTTTTCCGGTCATCCTGGCATCATGAATTGATCCACTGAAACACCTCTTCGAGAAATCAGCCCTCTTGAACCGTATAACAAAATGGTTATTCTTGCTATCCGAATTAAACATCACCTACATGACCCAGAAGGCCGTCAAAGGTAAGATCATTGCTGACTACCTAACCCACAATCCGATATTGGGGGACATGTTAGAAGAAGCCGAATTCCCAGATGAAACTATCATGAATGTTGAGATCGATGAAGACTGGAAATTATACTTTGACGGGGCCGCCAACTGAAATGGGAACGAGATAGGCATCCTGTTAGTCTCTCCAGACCAAACTCATTCCCCGGTATCATATCGTCTGGACTTCTTCTGCACCAACAACATGGCCGAGTATGAAGCCTATATAATCGAATTAGAGATCGCGCTCCAAAGGGGTATAAAGAGAATACAAGTGTACCGAGATTCAGCATTAGTGGTCCACCAAGTTCTGAAGGAATGGAAGATCAGAGATGAAAAGTTAGTCCCTTACCTTGCTCGGCTGAAGGATGTAGCAGGAAGATTTGAGCATTTAAAGTTTTACTATGTCCCCAGGTCACAAAATAGTTTTGCTGACGCACTAGCAACCCTGGCATCAATGATCGATATCCCGGAAGGGATGAAAGAAATAACTCTTACAGTGCAAAGAAGATCAGGACCAACACACCACATGGCCCTTGAGGTAGAGAATGAAAAAAATGGGGACTCAACCACTCGATTTTATGACATCTGGAACTAGTTGAAAAACCATCAGTATCCCGGGCAAACAGACAAGAGAACACGGGTCACGCTCAGGAGATTAGCATCAAGGTTCATACTTTGTGCTGGAAGGCTGTATAAGAGAAACTACGACGGGACCCATCTCCAATGTCTCACTAAAGAATAATCTATCAAAGTGATGGATCAGATTGTGAGAATCCGCAAATGTGACCCCCGGGTCTCGTCCTCGTTCGGTTGGGCGTCTGAAACGTCGAAACGGATTTCGTCATTCCATTTGCTGGAGTGTATTTGTTGATTCATATCCAGTGTCCCTATGTTCTATTTCTAGATACAAAAAGGGTTCTTTCAGAGTCGCCAGTACGTTTTACGAGAAAACGGACAAAAGGGGTCGTGTAAGAGGAAAGGCTATAGACAAGCCTTTCTTTACACGTTTGTCTACGAAACCAGGATTCTATAGGGTTCAAAAATTATATTACGATTTGGGAAGGTGTTAAGCACCCATTCCACCCTTTCGGTCTCTAGTGGTCCTATATGTTTATTCTATGTTGAAAAACTTGGATTCTTTTACTGACGGTCTACTACTTTCTAAGTGAAAAAAACCTAATTCTTGGAAAAAACGGGAAAAATGATGAAAACCTTTGTGTTCCAAGATCCGATATTGAGTTTTGAGAAATGCAAATACAAGTGACAAAAAGTTATTTTCTTTAGAGATGGAGTTTCCCGTATTATTTCTCGGATAATGACGGTTTTCTCGAGTTTTGACTTGTTTTGGAAAAAGTTTGGATCTTATAGTGGAACTAATTCCACATGGAATTGAAACTCTTGAGGGAAGTTCTACCGGACGTATCACAATCTATGAAACATATAGGATATATCTGGTTTTTAATTCCTAAGTAAGTTTTACCGGTCCGGGTTTTGAAAACAGGATTTTATCCGGATGGTAATGTACTTACTCTTCTGGTTTTGCAAATAGTTTTATCAGGGTCTTTTGTTTTGAAAACGATATACTATTTGTAACTTGGCAATAAGTTTATTCAAATAAAACGTGGACAAAACAACATAAATAAAACAAGTACACAGATATTTAATATTAAATACTAGAAGAGACTTTCTTTACCTTCCCGACGAGAATAATAATAAGAAAGAAAATATAATCCGACGGAGAGATTTTCGGCGATAATAATCTTTTCCTTCTTCAGATATTTTCGAGAATTCAATTTTCGAGACGGGACACGTCGAGTGTCGGAAATAGATTCAATAATTCTTCAGAAATAAGACGATAATAGAGAATGCTTGACGAAAGACTAGAAAATCAAAATTTTAAGCTTAGAATTCTTCAATCCCAAGTTGCCCTCCTCAACCCTTAGGGGGTGTTGGCCTATTTATACTGCTCAGGGAAGATTGTCGCGCGACATTTCCCCAAAATGGGCATATGTCGCGCGACAAACGGCTGAAGTGATGTTTATGACAGACTGATGTGTCAGAGAGTGGATGGTCTGGTGTCAGGAGGGATTGTCGCGCTACAATGTGGGATTGTCGCGCGACATATCAGTGATTGTCGCGCGACAATGTGATTTGTCGTGAGCCAATCTCTCTTAAAAATAGATTTGTTGGCCAACAAACCCTTTCGGGGTAGTTTCGGGTGCTCGGGTGGGTCCCGGGCCCAAAAATAGTAGTTCTTGAAGGTCGTTAGGGTTCTTGCGGGGGTCACGGATCGGGGTGTATACAGACCCTCTCGACTCAAGCTCCTTGTTTGCAAGGAATTGAGGCGACTGGAAGAGACCATGATCCATGGCTCCCGCATAAACTTTAAAGGAGTGTGTGTATGCAGAAAGTGTTCGTGAGTACCTCCGGAGAGGGCTTTGTGTTTGGCTTTGCCTCCGGAGAGGGCTTTTTGTTATCTCATTGCCTCTTTCGAGGGCTTTCATTTGCTCTACTTGCCTCAGATGGGAGGACTACCATTGCGCCTCAGGTGGGAGGACTACCATTGCTCCACTGTGCCTCTCTGGGAAGGCTTCGCCTCAGGTGGGAGGAGTACCGTTGCTATATTGTGCCTCTCTGGGAGGGCTTTTGATCTTCTCTCCTCAGGTGGGAGGACTACCGTTGCTACACTGCGCCTCTCTGGGAGGGCTTCACCTCAGGTGGGAGGACTACCATTGCTACACTGTGCCTCTCTGGGAGGGCTTCGCCTCAGGTGGGAGGACTACCGTTGCTACACTGTGCCTCTCTGGGAGGGCTTCGCCTCAGGTAGGAGGACTACCGTTGCTACATTGTGCCTCTCGGGGAGGGCTTCGCCTCAGGTGGGAGGACTACCGTTGCTACATTGTGCCTCTCTGGGAGGGCTTCGCCTCAGGTGGGAGGACTACCGTTGCTACACGGTGCCTCTCTGGGAGGGCTTTTGATCTTCTCGCCTCAGGTGGGAGGACTACCATTGCGCCTCAGATGGGAGGACTACCGTTGCTACACTGTGCCTCTCCGGAGAGGGCTTGTGTTGGTGATTTTGCCTCCGGAGAGGGCTTGTGTTGGTGATTTTGCCTCCGGAGAGGGCTTGTGTTTGTGATTTGCCTCTAGAGAGGGGTTGTGTTTGTTATTTGCCTCCGGAGAGGGCTTGTGTTTGTTATTTGCCTCCGGAGAGGGCTTGTGTTTGTTTGCCTCTCTTAGACTGCTAGAGTGAGAGAGAGTAAATCTTTGTGAATGTGAAAAGAGCTTCTCAGGGTCTAATCCGAATGTCCGTTTTCCTGTATCTTTCTGAACTTTACTCTCATGTTTTCCTTGAGTGAAAATACTTCTCTCAGAATGCAGTTTTTGAATTTCTTTTGCTCTCCGCAGAGTGATGGTCCGAGGTTTTCCAAACCGTCTCTTCTGTATCGTGCTAAAAAGAAAATTTGTTTGAAAGTTCAATCTCTGATCTCTGTTTTCTTTTTAGTTTTCTCTTTTGGTGGGCCCACATCGTATTCTATTTTTCGATGCCCTTATTTCTCCCTCTTTTAGGAAAGACTTTTCCTGGCCTTTTCTGTTTTTGACCAGGAGTCCTTTCCTCACTTTGTCGTGATCAGGAGCCTTACTCACCCAAAACGAAGCCCTGAGCCGATTTTGGCCTAGCTGTCACTTTTGGTGTGGCTCTCCCTGTTACTCTGCATTTCTGTTTCTCTCGCTCGCTTTGGGCGCTCATGCGGGTTTCTTCTCTTTTCTACTCTTTCAATTTTTTCTATTCCCGTCTTATTTTGCTATTCTGCTTTTTCTAATTTGATGGTCTTGGTCTTTTCTGGGAGATCAGAGACTACTTTAACTGTTCGTTTTTCGTCCTCGCATTTTCGGAGAGATGATTTGGAAATCTTTCTCGAACTTTCTACCTGGGTGTGCGGTTTTTTGTAATTTTTTCGAAAACTGCTTCTCGGAAGTCCTCCTGCGTGAGATAAAATGAGACAAAGATCAAAAAAATAGAAATAGGGGCTAAGTGTCGCGCGACACCTCGGGGGAGGACTCTTTGTCCCGCGACAAAGAGGCTATATGTCGCGTGACATATTGCTCCATTATATAACCCTCTTGCTGAGATCATTCCACATCATTCTCTCTCTAGCTTTCTTTCTCTCTTCTCTCAAGTGCGGAAGCTCTACCGCTTTTTCGACTTTTCTGATTTCTCTCATATATTACATATACACGGATGGATCCTGCACAGCCATATAGATTATAGGGTGACCAGGAGGAGGTCACATTTACCGACGCTCAGGGCGTCCTTCGCTGCAGCCCTCACCATGATGATTGGGAGGACTTGGATTGGTACGGCAAGGATGGGGTGGACCGCGGTCGGGCGGTGGTCTACCGAGATGTGACCCGGGCTACTCCAGTTCCGGACATTCCTTGGCTCTTGATGGAGCCAGTTTCTCATGAGATCCGTCGACGGTCCCTAGTACGTCTTCTTTTTGTGTATTTATCTATTCTATTATTTCTGTCGTTTCCTGTATGTATTTTAAACAATGTTAGTATGTATGTCCGCCTAGAAATAACGTCCGATTTAGTGAACACATACTTTTACTTGTGATACCCTTTATGTTTTACATAATTTTATCCCCATAACCCTATATCTCTCATAATTACACCAAAGTACTCTCAGGTTTGGAAAATTACATAATTTACCCTTATAACCCTATATCTCTCATAATTACACCAAAGTATCCTCAGGTTCGGAAAATTACATAGTTTACCTTATAATCCTATACCTCTCATAATTACACCAAAGTACCCTTAAGTTTTAAAAAATTACATAATTCACCCTTATAACCCTATATCTCTCATAATTACACTTAAGTACCCTCCAGTTTGGAAAATTACATAATTTACCCTTATAACCCCATATCTCTCATAATTACACCAAAGTACCCTCAGGTTTGAAAAATTACATAATTTACCCTCATAACCCTTTATCTCTCATAATTACACCAAGTACCCTTAGGTTTGAAAAATTACATAATTTACCCCTATAATCCTATATCTCTCATAATTACACCAAAGTACCCTCAGGTTTGAAAAATTACATAATTTACCCTCATAACCCTTTATCTCTCATAATTACACCAAAGTACCCTCAGGTTCAGAAAATTACATAATTTACCCCTATAACCCTATACCTCTCATAATTACACCAAAGTACCCTCAGGTTTGGAAAATTACATAATTTACCCCTATAACCCTATATCTCTCATAATTACACCAAAGTACCCTCAGGTTTTGGAAAATTACATAATTTACCCTTATAATCCTATATCTCTCATAATTACACCAAAGTACCCTCTGGTTTAGAAAATTACATAATTTACCCTTATAACCCTATATCTCTCATAATTACACCAAAGTACCCTCAGAGTCCTGTACTCGTTCCTTTTGTTCGCAGTGAGTTAGCCGTGGTTGGGGTTCTCCCAACACCATCTCGTTAGAGTGGTGACAGGCACCGGCTCCTATCCAGGAGTTGCTTTTTGCGACTCCTTTCGGCTCTCTCTTTGATGCCCTCCCGGAGCGGGAATCTAGGGCAGCTGTGCTGGTATCAGCTCTAACCTGTCACTGGTGGGATACCACTCACACATTTCACTAGAGCTGGGGAGAGATGACGATGACCCCCCTCGACCTGTTTGCTCTGACCGGGATTCCTTCAGGGGGTCCCTATAAAGATCGATGTCCCCTTGCGTCTGACAGCAGAGGGCATCGTTGGTGCATTAGGATGGTTTTCGGAGCGACGGAGTTTCGGTGATACTATTACTCGGGCCGTCTTGGTTACTCGGCTAGCCACAGAGAGAGCTCGATTGGTTACCTCAGGAGCGCCGATGACCCGCCAGAAGGCGCGCCAGTATGCCCGCGTCCTTCTTCTACTGACACTCCATGATCTATTCGAGGCTCATGGGGGGGACACGGCCCATCTTTGGTGGCTGCCTTATCTTCGGGACTTCAGCATCATGTTTGACTACGACTGGGGAGGCTTCATCCTTGCAGTCCTATATGATGCTATGGACCAGGTTTCTCGCCATTTAGCCCTAACCTTAAGGGCTTTTCTCTGCTGTGGGAGGTATATACCTTTCTTCCCTTTTGCTTTGTTCCAGTTCTTTACTTTTTACATGTTGACTATTGCTGATATTCTTTATGTTTTTTCTTCAGAGTTGGTTCGTGGCTTATACCCGTCTGGGGCGCGCCCAGGTGGATCTCCTCGTCTAGAACGAGGATCAGTTTCCTTTTCTTCGCCGATTCATTGCGGGGAACTACAGGGCTCCCTATGTATATCGGACTCGAGAGACCAGTGCTGCTGCCGTCCATGACCTGCTGAAGGAGCAGGTAAATATTTTAGTATTCTTTCTTTTTAATAAATAAATGGTAAATAGGATATATAAATAACTGGGGTAATCTGGGTCTCCATTTTGGATATGGCCGTGCTCTGACCGCCTCGAGGACTAGGCGACTGATTAGGGATGAGTACGACCTCCACTTTTATTTAGGCGAGAGAGTTATTCGCCAGCACACACCGGCCCAGTGGCCTCGGGTTCCACTATTCCCCCCGGTCCTGATGAGGCGGAAGGGCGAGATTGATCTGGTGACGGTGCAGGCCTTGGTGGACAGTCTTGGCTTTCAAACGTTCACTGAGGAGGGAGACTATACCGTTTTTACTGCCCGTTAATTGATGAGGGAGCCGAAGGGGACTCGGGGACAGGTCTTCTACGAGAGATATCGGGCATTGGGAGGCGATCCCCATTACATACGAGGACAAACCCACCTAGTTAGAGCGGTTCCGGGTGACCTGCCAACTGTCCCCGATCAGAGGGACAACATTCTGGATTCCGAGGACGAGGACCCCGAGGGGGAGAGGGACATTCCTCTGCTACCGAGGGTGGTGACAGGTCAGGGGGTGAGGGAGGTAATACGACAGCGGCTCCGTAGCAGCCACCTCAGACGACACCAGTGGAGGAGCGGCGTGCTGAGGGTTTTGAGTTCCCTACCGGCCCTTCTGTGTCTCCAGAGGTCCTCTTTGCTGCTGCTGAGGTGCCGAGGGGAGAGCAGGATTTTCTGAGAGGTCCTGGGAGCCTGCGGGCCTTGGGGCGGATTACGAGCAGTTCGGGCGGACCCCTCCTGCTGCGGCGACTACTTCTTCTAGTGGGGTTCCGCCTTTGAGAGCGACGGTTATGGTGGATCCTCCCCGTGTCCGTACCTACGCCACGCTGACTCCCCTTTCCACGACTGCTATGAGGCCTCCAGCCCGATCTCCAGGTCTCGACGGCTCATCTTCTCGCCCTCTTTTGTTCCCTATTCGCGAGGAGGGAGAGTCCATTTCTGCGGCTGTTCCGGCGGGGTCGTCCATTCCGTGGGTAGATCTACTCCCACTTCCCAGAGACATCTCTTATGTCGGCGCCGATTTACGTCGATATCCTGTCCCTGAGTTTCCTCTTCCTAAGGATACTTTCGATTACTTGGTTGGTCGCCCTAGTGATGAGGTACCTTCTTTACCTTCTTTTGATTTTATCTATACTTATTTATTCTCTTGACTGTGCTGATTCTCTTATCTTATGTCTTTTACAGAGGGTGAGTGTACGGGTGGCAGATCTGCAGGCTTGGCACGCCCAGTACCTCTATAGTTGGAACCTGCTCCAGTACGTCGGTCGAGATCCTCCTGCATACATGCGTGACTATTAGAGGGCTATTGACGTTTCCCTACGGCCGGACGACCCCCTGACTTCCTCTCATGCCCGGACGGAGTCTCAGAGGAGTAGCAGTCGGACCTCTAGGCAATCCCGATCCTCGGTGATCCGCCCTACGACACCAGTCCAGTCCACGGGGCCTTCCCAGGCGGCAGTTCCTCCTGTTCTAAGCGTCCTAATGGTTGATCTTACTCCCGAGGAGGGCTCGGGTAATAGTGGGAGCGTGTCAAAACGCGCTCGAGTAGATTAGCCTTTTTTTTCTCTTTCCTGCATTTAATGTTAGTTTTGGACAGATATGTATTTATTTAGGCATGTTTAGACAGATATGTAGTTTTTGAAAACTGTTCTTTTATTGGATTTATGAAAATCTTTATTTGTGTCTGATGATATACTATTATTCTCTGTCTGTGATAATTTAAATGGATTTAGTAATTTAGGAGCCATACCTTGTAATGCGGTAGTATTTAGGGCCCCTACAAAAGAGCAAAGTGAGAACAAGAAAGCATCCAGAAGTGATTTTTTTGGCAAGAATGACTGTAATGTTTAAGGAAAACAAAAATAGGGTGACCCTACATGGGTTTGTCGCGCGACGATCCCTCCTGGACATGGGTTTGTCGCGCGACAAACAGGCACAGGACCCTCTTTTTTGCTATAAATACACCCATCTTCCTTCCTTTATCCCCACACCTTCCAAAAAAATCCTCTTATTGCACAAAATTTGATTTTTCTTACATCAACGCTCGAGATGCTTTGATATCCTCTGAAAATGGTTTGAACTTCGGTGCTTTTAGTCCTTTAGCGGGCTGGTGCCATCGCCCCGTTGATTTTTGCTTTCTGTTAGGTGCTTTGTATTTCTGGAGTCATGTGGACCATCTCTTATGCTTTGGACTAGATGAGCTCAGTCCGACTTATGAGGAGTTCTCTTGGTTGTTGCGTTTTGACATTCGTCTCCCAATGGCAGTTCCTATAGAAGAAATCGGTCCTCGGGATATGCTGATTGCTCTGTTAGCCATTCCCCAAGCGGCCTGTGATGGTTTTATTACTGACGGACTCCTTAACCTTCATAAAATGGTGAGGTTCTTTCATCGTTATGAAGATAGAGCCTCTTACGGCGTGGGGCGTACTGCGGCGGCCCTAATCTGCCTTGTTTCTGATATGTTGCTAGTGACGGGTTCCTCCTGTGTTGATCCGACTATTCTGAGTTTGATTTACCAGGCAAGAAATTGGGAGTCTATAGTGTCAATTGTTCTTGCAGAGACTTTAAACGGCCTAGATGATGTTCAAAGGGGGGCTTCACCCTTCTTCAGGGGGAGTCCGCGTTTACTATACATGTGGCTGCTGGAGCGCTTCCGATTAGTAGGCTTCAACAGGGTTTGGCTCGATAATCCGACGCATTTCTTTCGCCGTCCCCTCTTTGGAGCTTTGACCGTGTCTTCCTCTGATTGGACGGTGTGGTTTTCGGAGAACTTTTGGGCTATTCGGTGGAACATTTCTTGGTAGAAGCTGAGGGAGATAGTGCTTAGTACAGGGAGTCAGAACTATGTTCGGCTTCGCGGGCTTTGGTTTACCTCTTTTTATCTCCCAGGACATCTTCTTCGGCAATTTAACGTTCCTCAGGAGGTTCTCCTTGGTCTGAACAACTTTTTCTCTGAGTCCAAATTTGTGACCCCGCATGTTTCTTTATCGGTAGAGAGGATGTGGCGTGCTCGACTGACTCGTCAGTTCAACTATGCCCGTTTCGGTATTACCCAGCCCCTCCGGGCTGATATTATCCGCTTTTGCTGGCAATCTCTGGAAGGAGGACTGATTGACGACCCCTTTCAAATGGAGTGGTTTCGATTCATGGATACTGAGGCCACTGATGATAACATTGTTTTTGCTTATCAGATTTTGGACGAGGCTCGAATCAATTTGGCTACTGAGGACCCAGTATGGCTAACCCCTAAGGATTAGTCTCTTCTGTATGTTGTATCTCCTTTGTAACTTTCGGTATTCTGAACCACTTTTTAATAATATATGAAGGACTGCTTATGGGAAATAAATTTCTTTACAAAGTTTAAACCGGGCCTAAAGTCACTTCTCAGGTTACCTACGTTCCCCCTTTTTGATTTTTTCAACACAACATAATTTTTGTTGGGGCTCAGGTTTATGTAGTTCTTGTCTATACATGTTATGCCTATTGATAATACTTCTTCAGTCGATCCATGTTGACTGGTGAATGTAGTAATTGTCCGTCTAAGTCAGCGAGTATAGCGGCACCCCCGGTATCAATCTCTTTGATGATGTACGGCCCTGTCCACTTCTGCCCGAACTTTCCCCTTGGATCTCTGGCTGGCTCTCGAATTTCTTTCAATATGATGTCATTCTTATTGATACCCCGAGTCTTTACTTTCTGGTTAAATGCTGGAGCGATTCTTTTCTGATACCCTTGGTGGTGGTATGCGGCTTTCAATCTTTTCTCATCCAGTAGGGCTGGCTCCTCATGACGTGCCTGGACCCATTCCAGTTCATTGATTTGATTCTCTAGCATTACCCTGAGAAAGGGGACCTCTAACTCAACAGGGAGGACTGCTTCCATTCCATATGTAAAAGAAAACGGGGTTGCCCCGGTGGAGACCCTCTCGGTAGTGCGGTATCCCCATAATGCATATGGTAATTTCTCTGGCCAGTCCTGGCAGGTGTCGGTCATCTTGCTTAAGATATTCTTCAGATTCTTGTTGGCGGCTTCAGCCGCCCCATTGGTTTGTGGTCTATACGGCGAAGATTTGTGTTGGGTGATACCGTATTCCTCTATAACTGTATTGGCCTCTCCTTCAAAGTGAGTGCCATTATCCGAGACGATCTCATGTGGGACCCCATACAGGCAGATGATGTTCCGTCAGATAAATCGGGCAACTTTTTTGGCGTCGATGGTTTGGAACGACTCGGCTTCCACCCATTTGGTGAAGTAGTCGTTGGCCACTAGTATAAATTCATGGCCATTGTTGGCTTTGGGTGAAATCTTCCCGATGATGTCAATTCCCCAAGTCGCGAAAGGCCAGGGAGCAGTCATGTTGTACAGCTCTTTTGGTGGAAGTTTTTGAGATTTAGCATAGATTTGGCATTTGTGGCAATGGCGTACGTGATTAACGCAGTCGTTCTGCAAGGTAGACTAGTAATAGCCTTGTCTGATGATCTTGCGGGAAAGTGTATGTCCGCTCATGTGAGGTCCACAATCGCCCCCATGTGTCTGATCCATTACTTTGACGGACTCTTCTTCTGCGAGACATTGGAGATGGGTCCCGTCGTAGTTCCTCTTATATAGCCTGCCGGTACAAACTATGAACCCTGATGCTAATCTCCTGAGTGTGACCCGTGTTTTCTTGTCTGTTTGCTCGGGATACTGGTGATTTTTTAACAGGTTCCAGATATCGTAAAACCAAGTGGTTGAGTCCCCTTCCTCTTCCTTCTCTACCTCCAAGGCCATGCAGTGTGCTGGTCCTAACTTCTTTTGTACTGTAAGAGTTATTTCTTCCATCCCTTCCGGGATATCGATCATAGATGCCAGGGTTGCTAGTGCGTCAGCAAAACTGTTCTGTGACCTGGGGACATAATAAAACTCTGCATGCTCGAATTTTCCCGCGACATCCTCTAGTCAGGCGAGGTAAGGGACTAATTTCTCATTTCTGATTTTCCATTCCTTCAGAACTTGGTGGACCACTAGTGTTGAATCTCTGTATACCTGTATTCTCTTTATACCCCTTTGGAGCGCGATCTCTAACCCGAGTATGCATGCTTAATATTCAGCCATGTTGTTAGTGCAGAAGAAATTCAGACTATATGATACCGGTGAGTGAGTTTGGTCTGGAGAGACTAACAGGATGCTTATCCCATTTCCGTTCCGGTTGGCGGCCCCGTCGAAGTACAATTTCCAGTCCTCATCGATCTCGACATTCATGATGGTTTCGTCCGGGAACTCGGCTTCTTCTAGCATGTCTCCCAATATCGGATTGTGGGCCAGGTAATTAGCTATGATCTTGCCTTTGACTGCCTTTTGGGTAATGTAGGTGATGTCGAATTCGGAGAGTAGAAATAACCATTTTGCCATTCGATTCGAGAGAGCTAGTTTCTAGAAGAGGTATTTGAACGGATCAATTCGTGATGCCAGGATGACTGGGAAAACTAGCATGTAGTGCCGTAGTTTCTGTGTTACCCAGACGAGAGCGGTGCATGATTTCTCTAATGGTGTGTAGTTTATCTCGAACGGGGATAGCTTCTTGCTGATGTAATAGATGGCCTGCTCTTTCCGGGTATCGGTCAGGTGTTGGCCTAACATGGCTCCTGTGGCCGAGTCAGTGACGGTTAGGTATAGAATTAGTGGTAGTCCGATTTGTGGTGGGGCTAATACTGGGGGGTTGGAGAGGTACTCCTTTATCTTATCAAAAGCTTCCTGGCACTGATCGTCCCATTCTCCTAGTGAAGACTTCCTCATGAGTTTGAAGATGGGTTCGCAAGTTTGAGTAAGCTGAGAGATGAACCTACTGATGTACTGCAAATTACCTAGAAATCCCCGGACTTCTTTCTCAGTACGAGGCTCGGGCATGTCTCGGATAGCTCGAACTTTGGCAGGGTCTACCTCGATTCCCTTTTTACTGACGATATAGCCCAGGAGTTTTCCCTTGGTTACCCCGAACACATATTTCTGCGGATTGAGCCTCATCTGGTACTGGCGGAGGCGGTCCAAGAAGGCTCGTAAAGCTGATACATGGCCTTCCCTCTCCTTTGACTTGATTATCATGTCGTCCACATACACCTCTACCTCTTTGTGAATCATGTCGTGGAAGATAGCTGTTGCTGCCCTTTGATATGTTGCTCCGGCATTCTTCAGCCCGAATGGCATAACGGTGTAGCAGTATATTCCCCATGGTGTGATGAATGCAGTTTTCTCCTGGTGATTTGGGTGCATCTTGATCTGATTATACCCGGTAAAACCATCTACAAAGGATTTTAGGGCATGGTTGGCAGTATTATCCACTATCAAGTCAATGTTGGGTAACGGAAAATCATCTTTTGGGCAAGCTTTGTTAAGATCTCGGTAATCCACACACATGCGGACTTTCCCATTCGTCTTTGGAATGGGCACAATGTTGGCTAACCATGAAGGGTACTCGATCACCCTTAAGAAACCCACACTCAATTGTTTCATCACTTCTTCTTTCACCTTCAAGGACCATTCTGGAGTAAGTTTTCTCAACTTCTGCTTGACGGGCCTAAATTCTGGCTTGGTGTGTATCTCGTGCATGACTATCTGACTGTTCAAACCTAGCATATCCGCATAAGACCAGGCGAAGACATCCACGTACTCTTTTTCAGAGTTTGTGTGAATTCCTCTCTTTCTGTCTCGCTTAGACTTGCCCCAATGCGGACCTTTTTTCTTTCCTCTTTTGTCCCGAGGTTAATTACAAGAGTGTTTCCTTCCTCGCTCTGTATACGCTGCTCCTCCCGTTCAGGGTGTTCGTTTAGTCTTTCCAACTCCATATAAGCAATTATAGAATTAAAAATAACAGGATAACGCAAAACAGAGTTTTCTTCATTGATAATAGTGTTTCAGGTACAAGTTTAAAAAGTAAATCTAGGAGTGACTCCTCAATTTACTTCAGCCATTTGTCTACAAAACATCACTTCAGCCGTTTGTCGCGCGACATGGTACACATTGTCGCGCAACACTTGACCTTTCTAGGGAAATGTCGCGCGATAATCCTTCCCGAACGCTATAAATAGGCCAACACCCCCAAGGGTTCAAGGACAGCAACTTGGGATTGAATAATTATTGGCTTAGATCTGATTTTCTAGTTTTTCATCAAGCATTCTCGATTATCGTCTTATTTCTGAAGAATTATCGAATCTATTCTCGACACTCGACGTGTCCCGTCTCTGGAATGGAATTCTCAAAAATATCTGAAAAAGGAAAATATTATTTTCGCCGGAGATCTGTCTGCCGTATTATATTTTCTTTCTTATTCCGATTCTATGAGAATCCGCAAATACGACCCCCGGGTCTCGTCCCCGTTTATTGGGCGTCTGAAACGTCGGAACAGATTCCGTCGTTCCATTTGCTGGAGTATTTTGATAATTCATATAAAGTGTCCCTATTTTTTATTTTTAGATGCAAGAGGGTTCGTTTAGAATCGCCAGTATATTTTACAAGAAAATGGACAAAAAGGGTCGTGTAAGAGGAAAGGCTAGAGACAAGCCTTTTTTTACACTTTTGTCTACGAAACCAGGATTCTATATTCGAAAACTATATTACGGTTTAGGAAGGTATTAAGCACCCATTCCGCCCTTTTGGTCTCTAGTGGTCTTTTATATGTTTATTCTATGTTGAAAAACTTGGATGCTTTTACTAACAGTCTACTACTTTCTAAGTGAAAATCCTAATTTTTGGGGAAAACGGGAAAAGGGATGAAAACCTTTGTGTTCCGAGATCCGATGTTCTTATTTATTGAAAGATGTCAGTACGAATGTCAAATCCTTTTTGTTTTTAAAAGAGTGTCCCGTATTATTTCTCAGATAATGACGGTTTTCTCGTGTAGTGATTACTTTTGTAAAAGTTCGGATCTTTAAATTGGAACTAATTCAATATGGAATTAGAACTCTTGAGGGAAGTTCAACCGGACGTATCACAATCTATGAAACAGATAAGATACACCGGGTTTTAATTCCTAAGTAAGTTTTACTGGTCCGAATTTTGAAAACAGGATTTTATCCGAATGGTAATATGCTTACTCTTCTGGTTTTGCAAATGGTTTTATCAGGGTCTTTTATTTTGAAAACGGTAGACTATTTGTAACTTGGTAATAAGTTTATTCAAATAAAACGTGGACAAAACAACAGAAATAAAACAAGTACACAGATATTTAATGTTAAATACTAGAAGAGACTTTCTTTACCTTCCCGACGAGAATGATAATAAGAAAGAAAATATGATACGGCGAAGAGATTTCCAACTATGATAATCTTTTCCTTCTTCAGATATTTTCGCGAATTCGATTCCAGAGACGGGACACGTCGAGTGTCAAGAATAGATTCGATAATTCTTCAAAAATAAGACGAGAATCGAGAATGCTCGATGAAATACTAGAAAATCAGATATAAGCCAATAATTCTTCAATCCCAAATTGCTGCCCTGAACCCTTGGGGGGTGTTGGCCTATTTATACTGCTCGGGGGAGATTGTCGCGCGACACTTCCAAAAAGGGGCATATGTCGCGCGATAAACGACTGAAGTGATGTTTCTGACAGACTGATGTGTTAAAGAGTGGATGGTCTGGTGTCAGGAGGGATTGTTGCGCGACATATCAGTGATTGTCGCGCGACAATGTGATATGTCGTGCGACAATCTCTCTAAAAAATAGGTTTGTTGGCCAACAAACCCTTTCGGGGTAGTTTCTAGTGTTCGGGTGGGTCCCGAACCCAAAAACAGTAGTTTCCGAAGGTCGTTAGGGTTCTTGCGAGGGTCACGGGTTGGGGTGTCTATAGACTCTCTCGACTCAAGCTCCTTGCTTGCAAGGATTTGAGGCGACTGGAAGAGACCATGATCCATGGCTCCCGCAGGAACTCTAAGAAAGTGTGTGTATGCGAAAAGTGTTTGTGAACGCCTCTAGAGAAGGCTTGTGTTTGGTTTTTGCCTTTGGAGAGGGCTCGTGTTACCTCATTGCCTCTTTCGAGGACTTTCATTTGCTCCACTCGCCTCAGATGGGAGGACTACCATTGCTACAATGTGCCTCTCTGGGAGGGCTTTTGTTCTTCTCGCCTCAGGTGGTAGGACTACCATTGCTACATTGTGCCTCTCTGGGAGGGCTTCGCGTCAGGTGAGAGGACTACCATTGCTACATGTTGCGCGTCTCTAGTCGTATCAAGACTGCAAACAAAAACCCTTATTTGCAAAAATCTAATTAGGCGTAGTAAAGTAGAAAATAAGGGGTCAATCCAAATCTCGGGGGAAGGAATTGAAAATTATAGAAAAAAAACTTAAGATTGCCAAATTAAAACCAATTTTGATTTTGGAAAGTATTTTTCTTTTCTTTTTATTATTAAAATTAAAATTAAAGAATAACTAATTAGCAATTCACAAGAGAGATTAATCAAATATTGAGAGAAATCAAGGGTTAAGAATCCACCACCAATTACTTTAATTTAACTATTTCATTACCACATGTATGTACCCAAGATAAAATAGAAATTCTAATTTACTTAAACACTTAGGAGTCACCTATGGTATGTAGCATGATCTTAATATTCAAGTAAACTAATAATTTCAAGATATAACCTTAAAACCAATTTTTATCTTAAATCTTTTGTAAAATCCAATTTGCTTCTTTTATAAAAATAATAACATGGATTAAAGTAAGCTTCCAATGAATCGCCACTTAAGGAAAATACAAAGGTTCAACACCCATCCAAATTAACAATTAAAGTTTAGAAGAGAATTTAGTGATTAAAATCAACTCAAGAAAATTCTATAGTGTGTAGTTTCTTTCTTAAATCAATAATCACACTAAATTGGATTGCCTCTTTTGGAGGTCAATCAAAAGGATTTTTTATTAAATTAAGCACATGGGTACTACATGCAATAATATAAGTTAAATTAAATATTGGGGTTTCATCTCTCCCCTTGAAAGGATATTAGCCTTCCATCATAAATATTGAACACAAGAATGATATTAAATAAAATTTCATTGCTCAATTAAAATATTAATCTCAATATCAAAGAGGAACTTACAAAATAATAATGAAAATTGGAATAAATAAAACTCTCTTTGAAATTTAGAACTCCGGTTGAATGATTCTTTCGGCGGTGATGTGCGCGACTCCTTCTCTCTCTATCTCTTCACAAGTTTATTTCTCTCTTGTGGTTGTGTGTCTAGAATGGGGGCTAAAGGTCTTTATTTATAGGTATAAGAATTAGGGTTTAAGGGGAGAAAAATGGAAGGTTTAGAAAAGGAATTAATTTAGATGGAGTGGAGAGCAAGAAAATTAATTTTAGGAATGGAAAGTGCTTGATAAGGTAAAGGAGATAATGGGCTTGGTTGATGGAATGATTAAAAACATGGGCTGCTGGAGAATATTTATGTGGGCTTCCATAATGGATAATGAGATAAATGGTTTGGGAGAGGGCCCGTAAGAGAGAAATAAAACTACTCATTTCCGCGGCTGTGCGCAGGCAGTAGGTTTAGGGCCTTTTTCACCATCAAGATGCTAGAATCTGAAGATCGTCAAAACACGAAAGTTGTAGCCCTTTGAGTCTTCTTTCCAACCATATATAGCACGCAAAATTCTAGGTTCTGAGCGCAAAGTTATGATCAAAATTACGAACTGTCACCTAAATGATCAAAAGCAGATTTTTCGCGCGCTTAAATATTAATGCACTTCTTCTTGGATTTGGACTTCCACACCTCTTAGAATATGATCAATCATCAATTTTAAGCTTGCCTAACCACCGGAATAATTGCCATTGCTTTTTGACACATCTTTGCTGCATTGTTAGTTAAATTTAGCACAAAATTGAACTATTTTTACTTTTCACTTATAAAGCAAACAAAAGATGATATTAGCACAGTTTAGGCAATAATAACGGATTACGAAGAAGCTTTTGGAATATAAAATATGGCATTTTTGGGTGTTTATCACTACACTGTGCCTCCATAGGAGGGATTCGCCTCTGGTGGGAGGACTACCATTGCTACACTGTGCCTCTCTAGGAGGGCTTCGTTCTTCTCGCCTCAGATGGGAGGACTACTATTGCTACATTGTGCCTCTCTGGGAGGGCTTTTGATCTTCTCACCTCAGGTGGGAGGACTACCATTGCTACACTGTGCCTCTCTAGGAGGGCTTCGCTTCGGGTGGGAGGACTACCATTGCTATACTGTGCCTCTCTGGGAGGGCTTTTGATCTGTAAGAAGAAAGAAAATTGCCTCTAGGAGGGCTTTCGTGAGTAATTTTGCCTTTGGCGAGGGCTTGTGTTTGTAATTTGCCTCCAGAGAGGGCTTTGTGTTTGTGATCTGCCTCTAGAGAGGGCTTTGTGTTTGTGATCTGCCTCCAGAAAGGGCTTTGTGTTTGTGATTTGCCTCTGAAGAGGGCTTTGTGTTTATGATTTGCCTCCGGAGAGGGATTGTGTTAGCGATTTGCCTCAGGAGAGGGCTTTGTGTTGTACTCTCTGGTAATTTTAATCGTTGTCTCTCTAGAGTGAGAGAGAGAAATTTTTGTGAGGGTGAAAAGAGCTTTTTGAGGTCTAATCTTTATCCGGATGTCTGTCTTCCTGTATCTTTTTGAACTTTACTCTCATGCTTTATCCGGAGGTCTAATCTTTATCCGGATGTCTGTCTTCCTGATCTCTGTTCTCTTCTTAGTTCTCTGTTTTGGTGGCCCACATTGTATTCTGTTTTTCGATGTCCTTATTTCTCCCTCTTTTGGGAAAGACTTTTCCTGGCCTTTTTTATTTTTGATCAGGAGTCTTTTTATCCCTTTGTTGTGATCAGGAGCCTTACTTACCCAAAACGAAGCCCTGAGCCGGTTTTGGCCTAGCTGTCACTTTTGGTGTGGCTCTCCCTGTCACTCTGCTTTTCTGTTTCTCTCGCTTGCTCTGGGCGCTCATGCGGGTTCTTTCCCTTTTCTACTTTTTATTTTTTTTCTTTTCCCGTCTTAATCAGATACTGTGCTTTTTCTCATTGATGGTCTCGGTCTTCTTGGGAGATCAGAGATTACTTTTAGCCGTGGTATTTTATGTTTGCATTTTTCGGAGAGATGATTTGGAAGCCCTTTCCTCGAATTCTCATCCTGGGTGTGCAGTTTTTAGCAATTTTTTTGAAAACTGCTCCTCCGAAGTGCCCCTGCAGGAGATAAAATGAGACAAATGTCAAAAAATCAGGGGAGGGGGTGATTGTCGCAGGACAGCTCGGTGGAGAGATCTTTGTTGCGCGACAATGACCTTGTTTGTCGCGCGACATTGACCTTGTTTGTTGCGCGACATTCTGTTCCATTATATAAGCCCCTTGCTGAGCTCATTCCACCTCATTCTCTCCTTCCTCTTTCTCTCTCTAGCTCTCTTTTTCTCTTCTCTCAAGCGCGAAAGCCATGCCATTTTTCTGATTTCTTCAATTTTCTCACCACTTTCATATATACAGATGGATCCCGCGTAACCGGATCGTCTCGAGGGTGACCAGGAGGAGGTCACTTTTACCGACGCTCAGGGCGTTCTCCGTTGCAGTCCTCATCATGACGACTGGGAAGACCTTGATTGGTACGGTGAGGATGGGATGCACCGTGGTCGGGCATTAGTCTACGGAGACGTTACCCGGGTTGTTCCGGTCTCAGACGTTCCGTGGCTCTTGATGGAGCCTGTCTCTCACAAGATCCGTCGACGATCTCTGGTATGTCTTCTTTTCATGTACTTATCTGTTTTATTGTTTCTGTCGTTTCCTGCATGTATTTTGAACAATGTTAGTATGCATGTCTGCCTAAAAATAACGACCGATTTTAGCGAACACATACTTTTACCTGTGATACCTCTTAGGTTTTTAGAAAACTACATAATGTACCCTCATAACTCTAAATCTCTCATAATTACACCAAAGTACCCTCAGGTTTGGAAAATTACATAATTTACCCTTATAACCCTATAACTCTCATAATTACACCAAAGTACCCTCAGGTTTGGAAAATCACATATTTTACCCTTATAACCCTATAACTCTCATAATTACACCAAAGTACCCTCAGGTTTGGAAAATTACATATTTTACCCTTATAACCCTATAACTCTCATAATTACACCAAAGTACCCTCAAATTTGGAAAATTACATAATTTACCCTTATCTCTCATAATTACACTAAAGTACCCTCAGGTTTAAAAAATTACATAATTTACCCCCATAACCCTATGTTTCTCATAATTACACCAAAGTACCCTCAGGTTTGGAAAATTACATAATTTATTCCCATAACCCTATGTCTCTCATAATTACACCAAAGTACCCTCAGGTTTGGAAAATTACATACTTTACCCCTATAACCTTATATCTCTCATAATTACACCAAAGTACCCTCAGGTTTGAAAAATTACATAATTTACCCCTATAACCCTATACCTCTCATAATTACACCAAAGTGCCCTCAAGTTTGAAAAATTACATAATTTATCCCTATAACCCGATATCTCTCATAATTACACCAAAGTACCCTCAGGTTTGAAAAATTACATAATTTACCCCTATAACCCTATAATTACACCAAAGTACCCTTAGGTTTAAAAAATTATATAATTTACCCCTATAATCCTATATCTCTCATAATTACACCAAAGTACCCTCAGGTTTGGAAAATTACGTAATTTACTCCTATAACCCTATATCTCTCATAATTACACCAAAGTACCCTCAGGTTTGGAAAATTACATAATTTACCCTTATAACCCTATATCTCTCATAATTATACCAAAGTACCCTTAGGTTTGGAAAATTACATAATTTACCCCTATAACCCTATATCTCTCATAATTACACCAAAGCACCCTCATAATCTTGTACTCGTTCTTTTTGTCTGCAGTGGGTTGGCCGTGGTTGGGGTTCCCCCAACACCATTTCCTTAAAATGGCGACAAGCACCGGCCCCTGTCCAGGAGTTGCTCCTTGCGACTCCTTTCGGTTCTTTCTTCGATGCCCTCCCGGAGCGGGTGTCTAAAGCAGCTGTGTTGGTGTCAGCTCTGGCCTGTCACTGGTGGGACACCACTCATACCTTTTACTGGAGCTAGGGGGAGATGACGATGACCCCCCTCGATTTATTTGCTTTGACCGGGATTTCTTCAGGGGGTCCCTATACAGATCGATGTCCCCTTGCGTCTGACAGCAGAGGGCATGGTTCTCGGAGTGACGGAGTTCCGGTGATACGATTCCTTGGGCTGTCTTGGTTACGCGGCTAGCCACAGAGAGAGCTCGATTAGTTGCTTCATGAGCGCAGATGACTCGCTAAGAGGCGCGTCAGTATGCCCGCGTCCTCTTATTATTGACGCTTCATGACTTGTTCGAGGCCCGTGTGGGGGAACCGGCCCATCTCTAGTGGCTGCCCTATCTCAGAGACTTCAGCATCATGTTTGATTATGACTGGGGAGCTTTATTCTGGCTGTTCTATATGACACTATGGACCAGGTTTCTCGTCACTTAGCCCTGAACCTCAAGGGCTTTTCTTTGCTATGGGAGGTATACACTTTTGTTCCTTATCTGTGCTTTTGGTTTTTGCATTTTTATTTGCTGTTTGTTGCTGACATTCTTTGTGTTTTCTCTTCAGAGTTGGTTCGTGGCGTATACTCTTCAGGGTTGCGCCCAGGTGGATCTCCTTGTCGAGAACGAGGACCAGTTTCTTTTTTTCCGTCGATTCATCGTAGGGAACTACAAGACTCCTTATGTATATCAGACCCGGAAGGCCGGAGCTGCTGCCGTTCATGACCTGCTGGAGGAGCAGGTAAATATCTTAGTATTCTTTCTTTTCAAATAAATAAATAGTAAATAAGATATAAATCGCTAAAGATAAAAATTTGTTTCTTGTTCAGATTGAGTGGGGCCCTTGGGGTGATTTGGGTATCCATTTTGGATATGACTGTGCTCTGACTGCCTCGAGGACCAGGCGACTTATCAGGGATGAGTACGGCCTCCACTTCTACTTGGGCGAGAGAGTTATTCGCCAGCATACACCAACCCAGTGGCCTAGAATTTCTTTATTCCCGCCAGTTCTGATGAGGCAGACGGGCGAGATCGACCCGGTGATGGTGCGCAGGCATTGGTTGACGGGCTCGATTTTTAGACGTTCACCGAGGAGGGAGATTATGCTATCTTCGCTGCCCGTTACTTGATGAGGGAGGGCGATCAACGTTTCCCTGCGGGCGGATGACCCTTTGTCTTCCTCTCATGCTAAGACGGAGTCTCGGCGAAGTACCAGTCGGACCTCTAGGCGATCCCGGTCTTCGGTGATTCGCCCTACGGCTCCGGTCCAGTTGACAGGGCCTTCTCAGGCAACCGTTCCTTCTCACCCAGATGTCCCAGCAGTAGATCCTACACCGGAGGAGGGTTCTGGCGATAGTGGTAGTATGTCGAAACGCGCTAGGATAGATTAGTTTTATTTTTTCTGTATTTAGTTAGTTCAGACAGATATGTATTTATTTTAGACAGAAATTTAGTTTTTGAAAATTGTTCTTTTTTTTTTTATTTATGAAAAATCTTTATTTGTGTCTGATGACGTACTTTTTTTCTTATCTGTGATGAAAAGATAATGATTACATGAATCGATAATTCAAGAGTCATACCTTCTGTGATATGGCAGTACTTAGGGTTCCTGCAAAAGAACAGAGTGAGCACAAAATGCATCAGGAAGTGATTCTTTTGGCAAGAATAACTCTTATGTGTAAGAAAAGAAAAAATAGGGTGACACCAAAGGGGATTGTCGCGCGACAATCCCTCCTGGAAATGGGTTTGTCGCGCGACAAACAGGCACAGTACCCTCTTTTTTGCTATAAATACACCCATCTTCCTTCCTTCATCTCCACACCTTTCTAAAAAATGTCTTCTTATCGTACCAACTCTGATTTTTCTTACATTAATGCTTGAGATGCTCTAATATCTTCTGAAAATGGCTTGAATTTTGGTGCCTTTAGCCCTTTAGCGGGCTGGTGCCATCGTCCTGTAGATTTTTCCTTTCTGTTAGGTGCTTTGTATTTCTAGAGTCATGTGGACCATCTTTTCCGCTTTGAACTAGATGAGCTCTATCCGACTTATGAGGAGTTCTCTTGGCTGTTGCGTTCTGATGTTCGTCTTTCGATGGCTATTCCCATAGAAGAAATCGGTCCGCGAGATATGCTGATTGCTATATTAGCCATTCCCCAAGCGGCCTGTGATGGTTTTATTATCGACGGGCTTTTTGACCTCCATAAAATGGGGAGGTTTTTTCATCGTTATGAAGAGAGAGCTTCTTATAGTGTGGGGCGTACTGCTGCAGCCTTGATCTGTCTTGTTTCTGATATGTTACTGGTGACGGGCTCTTCCCGTGTTGATCCGACTATTTTGAGTTTGATTTACCAGGCTAGAAATGGGGAGTCTATAGTGCCGATCGTTCTTGCAGAGACTTTGAATGGCCTAGATGATCTTCAAAAGGAAGCCTCGCCTTTCCTCAGGGGAAGCCCGTGTTTGCTATATATGTGGCTGCTGGAGCGTTTCCAATCGGTGGGTTTCAATGGGGTGCGGCTTGACAGTCTGACGCACTTTTTTCGTCGTCCCCTCTTTGGTGCTTTGACCATGTCTTCTTCTGATTGGATGGTGTAGTTTTTGGAGAACTTTCGGGCTATCCGGTGAAACATTCCTTGGTGGAAGTTGAGGGCGATGGTGCTTAGTATAGGGGGTCAGAACTACGTTCGGCTTCGCGGGCTCTTGTTTACCTCCTTTTATCTCCCAGGACGCCTCCTTCGTCAGTTCAACGTTCCTCAGGACATTCCCCTTGATCTGAACAATATCTCCTCTGAGTCTAAGTTTGTGACCCAGCATGTTTCTTTATCGGTAGAGAGGATGTGGCGTGCCCGACTAACTCGTCAATTCAACTATGCTCGTTTTGGTATTACCAGGCCCTTCCGGGCTGACATTATCCGCTTTTGCTGGCAATCTTTGGAAGGAGAGCTGATTGATGACCCCTTTCAAATGGGCGGTTCTGATTCATGGATACTGGGGCCACTGATGATAATATTGTCTTCGCGTATCAGATCCTAGATGAGGCTCGTATTGATTTGGCTACTGAGGACCCTGCTTGGCCAACCCCTAGGGATTAGGTTCTTCTTGAATGTTGTATCTCCTTTGTAACTTTCGGTGTTCTGAACCACCTTTTAATAATATACGAAGGGACTGTTTATGGGAAATAAATTTCTTTACAAAGTTTAAATCGGGCCTGAAGTCACTTCTCAGGTTGCCTACGTTCCCCTTTTTGATTTTCCAAAAACACAAATTTGAGTTGGGGCTCAGGTTTACGTAGTTCTTATCTATACATGTTATGCCTATTGATAATACTTCTTCAGTCGATCTATGTTGACTGGTGAATGCAGTAACTTTCCGTCTAAGTCAGCGATTATAACGGCACCCCCCGTATCAATCTCTTTGACGATATATGGCCCTGTCCACTTCTGCCCGAACTTACCCCTTGGGTCTCTAGCTGGCTCTCGAATTTTTTTCAATACGATGTCGTTCTCATTGATACCCCGAGTCTTCACTTTCTGGTTAAATGCTCGAGCGATTTTCTTCTGATACCCTTGGTGGTGGTATGCAGCTTTCAATCTCTTCTCATCCAGTAGGGCTAGCTCGTTATAATGTGCCTGGACCCACTCCAGTTCATTGACTTGATTTTCTAGCATTACTCTGAGAAAGGGGGCCTCTAACTCAACAAGGAGGACTGCTTCCATCCCGTATGTAAGAGAAAACGGGATTGCCCCGGTGGAGACCCTCTCGGTGGTGCGATATCCCCACAATGCATATGGTAATTTCTCTGGCTAGTCCCGGTTAGGTGTTGGTCATCTTGCTTATGATATTCTTCAGATTCTTGTTGGCGGCCTCGACTGCCTCATTGGTTTGCGGTCTATATGGCGAAGATCTGTGTCGGGTAATACCATATTCCTCCATGACAGAATTAGCCTCTCCCTCGAAGTGAGTGCCGTTGTCCTAGATGATCTCGTGTGGGACCCCATACCGACAAATGATATTCCGTCTGATAAATCGGGCAACCTTCCTGGCGTCAAGGGTTTGGAAAGACTCGGCTTCTACCCATTTGGTGAAGTAGTCGACGGCTACTAATATGAATTCATGGCCGTTGCTGGCTTTGGGTGAAATCTTTCCAATGATGTCGATTCTCCAGGTTGCAAAAGGCTAGGGAGCGGTCATGTTGTACAACTCCTTCGGGGGAAGTTTCTGAGACTTAGCATAGATTTGGCATTTGTGGCAACGGCGCACGTGCCTCACGCAGTCGTTCTGTAGGGTAGACCAGTAATATCCTTGCCTGATGATTTTACGGGCAAGTGTATGACCACTCATATGAGGTCCACAATCACCCCCATGTATTTGATTCATCACTTTGACACTCTTCTTCAGTGAGACATTAGAGATGGGTTCCGTCAGAGTTTCTCTTATATAGCCTCCCGGCGCAAAGTATGAATCTTGATGCTAATCTTCTGAGTGTAACACGGGTTCTCTTGTCTGCTTGCTCGGGATACTGATGGTTTTTCAACAGGTTCCAGATGTCGTAAAACCAAGTGGTTGAGTCCCCATTCTCTTCATTCCCTACTTCAAGGGCCATGCAGTGTGCTGGTCTTAATTTCTTTTGCACTGTAAGAGTTATTTCTTCCATCCCCTCCGGGATATCTATCATAGATGCCAGGGTTGCTAGTGCATCAGCAAAACTGTTCTGTGACCTGGGGACATAGTAAAACTCTGCATGCTCAAACCTCCCTGCGACATCCTCTAGTCGGGCGAGGTAAAGGACTAATTTCTCATCTCTGATCTTCCATTCCTTGAGAACTTGGTGGACCACTAATGCTGAATCTCCGTATACCTGTATTCTTTTAATACCCCTTTGGAACGCGATCTCTAATCCGATTATACAGGCTTCGTACTCGGCCATGTTATTGGTGCAGAAGAAGTCCAGACGATACGATACCGGGGAGTGAGTTTGGTCTGGAGAGACTAATAAGATGCTTATCCCGTTTTCGTTTCGGTTAGCGGCCTCGTCAAAGTACAATTTCTAGTCTTTATCAATCTCAACATTCATGATAGTTTTGTCTGGGAATTCGGCTTCTTCTAGCATGTCCCCTAATATCGGATTGTGGGCCAGGTAATCAGCTATGATCTTGCCTTTGACTGCCTTCTGGGTCACGTAGGTGATGTCAAATTCGGAGAGCAAGAATAACCATTTTGCCATACGGTTCGAGAGAGCTGGTTTCTCGAAGAGATATTTCAACGGATCAATTTGTGATGCCAAGATGACCGGGAAAGTCAGCATGTAATGCCGTAATTTCTGCGTTACCCAGACGAGAGCGGTGCATGATTTCTCCAACAGTGTGTAGTTTATCTCAAATGGGGACAATTTCTTGCTGATGTAGTAGATGGCCTGCTCTTTTCGTGTATCGGTCAGATGTTGGGCTAGCATGGCCCCTGCAGCCGAATCAATGACGGTCAGGTATAGGATTAGTGGCAGTCTGGTCTGTGGTGGGGCTAATACTGGGGGATTGGAGAGGTAATCCTTGATTCTGTCAAAAGCTTCCTGGCACTGATCGTCCCATTCTCCTGGTGAAGACTTCCTCAGGAGTTTGAAGATGGGTTCGCAAGTTTGAGTAAGCTGAGAGATGAACCTGTTGATGTACTGCAAATTACCCAAAAATCCTCGAACTTCTTTCTCGGTACGAGGCTTGTGCATGTCTTGGATAGCTCGAATTTTGGCTGGGTCTACCTCGATTCCCTTTTTACTGACGACATATCCCAGGAGTTTTCCTTTGGTTACTCCGAACACACATTTCTGCGGATTGAGTCTCATCTGATACTGGCGAAGCCGGTCAAAGAAGGCTCGCAAGGCTGGTACATGGCCTTCCCTCTCTTTCGACTTGATTATCATGTCGTCCACATACACTTCTACTTCTTTGTGAATCATGTCGTGAAAGATAGTTGTTGCTTCCCTTTGATATGTTGCCCCAGCGTTCTTCAGCCCAAATGGCATAACGGTGTAGCAGTATGTCCCCCATGGCGTGATGAATGCAGTTTTCTCTTGGTGATTTGGGTTCGTATTGATCTGGTTATACCCGACAAAACCGTCCACGAATGATTTCAAGGCATGGTTAGCGGTATTATCCACTATTAAATCAATGCTAGGTAATGGAAAATCGTCTTTTGGGCAAGCTTGATTGAGATCTCGGTAATCTACGCACATGCGGACTTTTTCATTTGCTTTTGGAACGGGTACAATGTTTGCTAACCATGAAGGGTACTCGATTACTCGCAAGAACCCCACACTTAGTTGTTTCATCACTTCTTCTTTCACTTTCAGGGACCATTCTGGCGTAAGTTTTCTCAACTTCTGCTTGACGGGCCTAAATTCCAGTTTGGTGAGTATCTCGTGCATGACTATCTGGCTGTTCAAACCTGGCATATCTGCAAAAGACCAGGCGAAGATATCCACGTACTCATTCAGAGTTTGTGTGAATTCTTCTATTTCTGTCTCACTTAGACTTGCCCCAATACAGACCTCTTTTCTTTCCTCTTCTGTTCCGAGATTAATCACGAGAGTGTCTCCTTCCTCGCTCTGTATATGCTGCTCCTTCCGTTCAGGGTGTTCGTTTAGTCTTTCCAACTCCATATAAGTAATTACAGAATTAAAAACAACAGGATAACGCAAAACAGAGTTTTCTTCATTGATAATAGTGCTTACAGGTACAAGTTTAAAAAGTAAATCTAGGAGCGACTCCTCCCTAACCTTACCCTTACTCATATTTCTCACCCTTACAATTTCACTCTTTCCCCCCATTTTTTTAGTAATCCGGATCAGCGTGTATCAAGTGTACAAGGTCGTCTCTTGGCTCGTCATCCCCTAGGGCCATGATGTCGAAGAGATCTCCGATCAGTTCTTCCTCTTCATCTTCCTTGTCTTTATTTTTTTCCTTCGGCCCGATCATCAATTTAGTAGAGAAACTGTGTATAACGTTTTCTACAGCCAGACACTTGCATGGATCTAATGTAGGATTGAAGATGGGTTTTAGGAGGTGTGGTTCCTGTGAATTTGGTGATGGAAGGGAGTTTGAATCCCTGAGGTAATCTTGCTTCTGGGTAGAGAGAGAAGATATTCATATCAGTAATCTCGTCTGCCCCTTTTATTAGCGAGATCCCCCTTTGCAGAACCTTCATTTGCTCTTTTAGTTTCTTCATTTATTTGCTCTCTCTTGATATCTCGTCGGGTTGTTCCCGAGCTATAACCGATTTTGCATACACTGCCCGAAGTTGGTTGATGTCTGGGTATTCATTAGGAGGGGCTACTGGGGCCGGTGGTGGAATAGGTCTTGCAGGAACTTGTGGCCATGGCTGGTATTGGTGATCAAGGCCTTGCTGAGGTTGTGGCCAAATGATGGGTGGCTCTTGTTGTTGGTAAGTAGGGCTTGAATTCGGGGCCCATTGATTTTGGTTATTGGGATCGGTCTGAACGGGACCGGGTGGAATAGGTCCTGTTTGCTGTGGGTTGGTTCCTGGAACTGGGGGAACTACTTGCGATGACTGCCCCTGATCTCGATTCGATGGTAGTCATTCAAACCCTGGTGGTGCGGCTCGTCCGGCTGACAATTCTTCTACTCGGACTCGGGTACTTTGTTGCTCGTTTGTGAGGTTTGCTAAATTCATGCTGACGGTCATCAACAAACGGTGCATCTCGGCTAAAGTTGACTGAACTGCAGACGCCTCGGCTAGGCTCTAATCTGCCTCTTGATTCTCGTGTCCATCGGCCATTTCGGGTGTGCTTGGTCTTACTAGTCTTCCAGTATGATCTCGACCGGCCCAACCTTTCAGACTGTCGTTGTTTATGGCTATAGACGAAATCACGTGGCGAAGATGAAGGAAGACTATGATGCGACTCGATTTTTGCCAAAAGAACCACTAAAAATTACCGATTGAAGACTCGGGTTTTAAAAAGGGTGTCGTAAAGTAAGCCGTAATGTGGTACATCCCCTACGGCTGTTTGACAAGTGTTTTAGTCGACTCGATCTTATATGCAGCGCAGGTATACGAACGGTTAAGGTTTTAGGCTCCCTCCTATTTGGCAAGACCTTGCGATATACCCCAAGGGAGAGTACGTGCAAGAGCCTTTTGATATACTTTCCGGGTACGTGAGTGTTCTCGTTACTCGATATACCTCGGGGGCGTACTTGAACAAGGAGAGTGGAAGTAAATGCTTTCGGTTTATGTTGGTCTAAGCAAGCCAACTCCCTACTCACTTATAATACTTCCGAGGGTTTGGGGTGAATTCACACTCATAGAACCAATGCATGATTTGTGAAAGTGCGTGTAAAGTTCGTAAGGTTGTTTTCACAAATATCATTATCTTTATTACGTATTTTTGAAAAAAACTCCCATTTTTAGAAAAAGATTTCTTCTCAATCAATTAACATAAGTAGGGAAAGCAGCAAAAGCAAATATTCAACAGATAAACAAAAGTCCACATATAAGAGTCTAGTTTTCTAACAGTTCCCAACAGAGTCGCCACTGTGAGAATCCACAAATGCGACCCCCGGTTCTAGTCCCCGTTTGTTGGGCGTCTGAAACGTCAAAATGGATTCCGTCGTTCCATTTGCTGGAGTATTTTGATAATTCATATCACGTGTCCCTATTTTCTATTTCTAGATGCAAGAGGGTTCTTTCAGAGTCGCCAGTACGTTTTACTAAAAAATGGACAAAAAGGGTCGTGTAAGAAGAAAGGCTAGAGACAAGCCTTTTTTTACACTTTTGTCTACGAAACCAGGGTTCTATAGGATTTGAAAATTATATTACGGTTTAGGAAGGTGTTAAGCACCCATTCCGCCCTTTCGGTCTCTAGTGGTCTTTTATATGTTTATTCTATGTTGAAAAACTTGGATGCTTTTACTGACAGTCTACTACTTTCTAAGTGAAAACCCTAATTTTTGGGAAAAATGAAAAAAGGGATGAAAACCTTTGTGTTCCGAGATCCGATGTTCTTATTTATTGAAAGATGTAAGTACGAATGCCAAATCCTTTTTGTTTTTGAAAGAGCGTCCCGTATTATTTCTCAGATAATGACGGTTTTCTCGTGTAGTGATTACTTTTGTAAAAGTTCGGATCTTTAAATTGGAACTAATTCAATATGGAATTAGAACTCTTGAGGGGAGTTCAACCGAACGTATCACAATCTATGAAACAGATAAGATACACCGGGTTTTAATTCTTAAGTTTTACCGGTCCAGATTTTGAAAACTGGATTTTATCCGGATGGTAATATGCTTACTCTTCTGGTTTTGCAAATGGTTTTATCAGGGTCTTTTGTTTTGAAAACGGTAGACTATTTGTAACTTGGCAATAAGTTTATTCAAATAAAATGTGGACAAAATAACAGAAATAAAACAAGTACACAGATATTTAATGTTAAATACTAGAAGAGACTTTATTTACCTTCCCGGCGAGAATGATAATAAGAAAGAAAATATGATACGGCGGAGAGATTTTCGACGATGATAATCTTTTCCTTCTTCAGATATTTCCGAGAATTCGATTCCAGAGAAGGGATACGTCAAGTGTCGAGAATATATTTGATAATTCTTCATAAATAAGACGAGAATCGATAATGCTTGATGAAGGACTAGAAAATCAGATATAAGCCAATAATTCTTCAATCCTAAATTGCTGCCCTGAGCCCTTGGGGGTGTTGGCCTATTTATACTGCTTGGGGGAGATTATCGCGCGACACTTCCCAAAAAGGGGCATATGTCACGCGACATAGTGTCCAATGTCGCGCGACAAACGGCTGAAGTGATGTTTCTAACAGACTGATGTGTCAGATAGTGGATGGTTTGGTGTCAGGAGGGATTGTCGGGCGACATAGGAGTGATTATCGCGCAACAATGTGATATGTCGTGCTACAATCTCTCTTAAAAATAGGTTTGTTGGCCAACAAACCCTTTCGGGGTAGTTTCGGGTGCTCGGGTGGGTCCCGGACCCGAAAATAGTAGTTCCCGAAGGTCGTTAGGGTTCTTGCGGGGGTCACGGATCGGGGTGTCTACATATTTTCGTCGGGAAGGTAAAGAAAGTCTCTTCTAGTCTTTAACATTAAATATCTGTGTACTTGTTTTATTTCTGTTGTTTTGTTCACGTTTTATTTGAATAAACTTATTGCCAAGTTACAAATAGTCTATTATTTTCAAAAAGACCCTGGTAAAACTATTTGCAAAACCAGAAAAGTAAGTATATTATTGTCCGGATAAAATTCTGTTTTTAAAATCCGGACTGGTAAAATTTATGTAGGAATTAAAAATTTGGTATATCCCATCTCTTTCATAGACTGTGATATGTTTGGTAGAACTCCCCTCAAGAGTTCTAATTCCATATTAAATTAGTCCCGATACAAGATCCGAACTTTTCCAAAAGAAGCTAAAACCCGAGAAATACTGTCATTATCCGAGAAATAATGCGGAAAACTCTCTCCGAAATAAAATAACTTCTGTCACTTGTATTTACATATTTCAAAACAAAAATATTGAATCTCGAAACACAAAGGTTTTTTTTATCCTTTTCCCGTTTTCCTCAGAAATTAGGGTTTTTCCTTCCGAAAGTAGTAGATTGTCAGTAAAAGCATCCAAGTTTTTCAACATAGAATAAACATATAAAGCTACTAGAGACCGAAAGGACGGAATGGGTGCTTAACACCTTCCCAAACCGTAATATAGTTCCCGAACCCTATAGAATCCTGGTTTCGTAGATAAACGTGTAAAGAAAGGCTTATCTGTAGCCTTTCCTCTTACACAAATGTTTTGTCCGTTTTCTCGTAAAACGTATTGGCGACTCTAAATGAACCCTCTCGCATTTAGAAATAGAACATAGGGATACCCGATATGAATTATCCACCAATCGAAGCAAATGGAACGACAAAATCCTCTCTGACGTTTCAGAAGTCCAAGAACGGAATCGAGACCCGGGGGTCGTATTTGCGGATTCTCACACCTTTTCCCTGAAGAAGTTGGCTAGAATTCAAATTAGGTGAAATCAAATTGAAGAAGGAATCTCACTCTCGTTATTTCCTTAACTTAGATAATGTAAACAATATCTCTCTACAATCACACGTGTTATACTCTTACAGCCCTCTTCCCGATTGATTGTTGCTTCTTTGATCAACACTCTAACCTCTCAAGGCTTGTGAGTCGTGTTCTTATCAATCCACTTTAGCTACGTTGTCAACAACTACTTTGTCTACATTGTCTTCTTATCAAAGATGTTAGATGATTTCTAGAGTTGAATATTTTAACAATTCCCAATGCTTTCAATGTTCCTAGTCTTCTCATATATGAAAAAGATTCCGATGTGATACATTGCCAAAGAAGCTAGAGTTTTAAGCATTCTAAACCGAAACCTTGATGTAAAAATGGGAAACAAAACTCGCTGGACTAAGGTACTGAACAGGTAGATTTCTTCTGTTGATCCTTTCTATTTAGCTTTTCATGTCACTTTCTTGAAGTTCTCTTTTGATAATTTATATTCTTTTCAACTTTTTTCCAGTGGTTCTTCTATGACATCTTTTGTTCACTAGAATTTTCTGTCAAATTAGATATTAGGTGCAATGTACATCCCTATTTTATATTATCTCTGCCAAAAAATTGAAAAAAATACAATTTATTATGTATGTCAGAAAATTGAGAAAAAAAAATGTAACTTAATATGTTCGACAGAAAATTTAAAAGATGCAGCTTAATATATCTGCCAGAAAATTAATTAGAAGAACGCAACTTAATATATATACCAAAAAAATAATTTGAAGAACACAACTTTATATGTCTGTCAAAAAAATAATTAGAAGAATGTAACTTAATATATCTGCTAGAAAATTAATTAAGTGACTTAATATGTCTGCTTGCTATTATGAAAAAATTGTGATTCAAATATATTTGCAATTTTAGTTTCATATTATGTCTGGTTAGTTTGAGACATTTATATCTCTTAAATAATTTTTATGTTTATTTTGAATAATTCTTATGTTTATTTTCTTGTTTGAATTTTTTGTGATATGTGTTTGAATTGGTGTGAATTTATTTTGATTGATTTAATTTGAATTTAATTGTATATTTATTTTTTTGTATTTATCTTTAAGAATGGAAGTGTTGAAATTCAACTTAATTAACTGAAATAATATAATTATTAAAATTTTATCCTTAATTAAAAAGTTGTCCTCTAAACTAATTAATTCAAACGTGTAGCCTTTAATAGAAAGAGACTGTGACATTTGTCATTTAAAAAAAGCCCCCTTTTTTTAGAAAAAAAATTGTGTTTGATTTACCCATTGTAAAAACTTTATTAAAGTAAAAATATATTATTATTTTTTTGTATTTTAGAAAAAGTTTAAGAAATGAATAAAAAATAAATATTATATTTTGGTAAAATTTTAAAAATAGCATATCGTATACAAATCAAATTGAAGAACCGTTTTAAAAAATTATACTTAAAACTAAATTTTAAATTAAATATTTAAAAACCTCAACCAAACATCTGTCTGGATTTTTTAGAATCACATTTTACATGATAATACGACATAAAGTGATACAAAAATAAATTATTTAGTGGGCTCTAAAAACCGATCAAAGATTTTGACATTCCAGTTTAACTAAATTGAAATTTCATCTACAATCTGCAGACCCTAATCAAATCCTCAATTGGAAAACAATTTTACATCGAGGTTCAATATTTTTTTTCTCTGTCTAATCTAATTATCTTCTTTTTTGTTTTGCACTCCCCAAGTTCCTTTTTCCTTTTCTTGTTTAATTGTTTGAGTTTGAATAGGGGGAAAAAACTAGCATAATATGTTGAAGATTTTTGTCATCAATTTAGCCAAAATCAATAGGACTTGTTAAGCAGTGATAAATAATTTTATGATGTTGTATTATGTGATCTTGTGAGAATTTTAGGTGGCTAAACTGGAGATCAGCCTGAGGAAAACAGGATACTAAGACAGAGTGTTGAAACTAGGGGTTTTGGGTTTTGATCGGTTTGAGAAAAAAAGAGTATCGAAAACAGAGTAATGGGTTTTAATCAGTTAATGAGAATTGAATTTGGTTTAATTTTGTTGAAATCTTATTTGATTGGATTTTTAATGAATGATGTTGAAATAAGGATTTTGGGTTAAAAATCTCAGTTTTCTCATACGAAATCCCCCAATTGTGTTATTAGTAAAATAACGAATCTGGATCATTGAAGAGCTTTAATGGGTAAAAAAAAATTGGGTTTTGATCAATGAATGATGAATTAAATTGGGTCTTGTTTAAAATTGTCATTTGATTCAAGATGATATGAATTACGTTGAAAATTGTTAAGAGGTTGAATAAACCACACTCCAATCAACCACAACAAAGAGAATTTTTGGTTTAAAATATGGTTCCTCCGGCCAATAATTAGTAGGTCTAGTATACATTCACCCTTTATGTGTATGTGTGCTCTTTGTTTTTTAGAGAAGGCGGTATTGAATAGAATAGGACCCCTTTAAATATTCTTACCCTTTTATATTCATAAATATTTTATATCGAAAGCGCGTTGAACAAAATCATATTCATCTAAATGTAGTGAAGAAAAAAATATTTTTTTCTCCCTAACAAGTACAATCGGGTTGAGTCACCCCATAATAAACCAAACTGTATACAAGGGCGGAAAACATCATCCGATAATTTATTAGGTAGGAAAAAAAAATTACCGGCAATTATTAAAATTTGGTCAACCGTTGACATGTGTACCGGTATTAGAGCCAAAATTAATATCTTAACACTATATTTTTTACATGTGAGTTCTTAACACGTGTATTTAAATTATGCATTAACATAACTTATGTTTTAATTTTTTTTTAAAAAAAGGAGAAGGTCTCAATCTCCTCTCTTCAATTACTACAATAATAATGAAAATCTCCTCCATTCCCAATGAGACTCAAATTCAAGATCACTTCTAAATTCAAGTAGGTGACTTACCATTTAGACTAGCTCAACATAACTTATATATTATACGAGGATTTTGCAACTTTTGTCCATACAACATTTTCTTCACATTGTATAGTAACTAGGAAAAACATGTGCCAAAAACATTATATACATTCACATAATATGAATAATTGTGTTTTTTTACCATAAGTGGTATATATAACGTGGATATACTTTACCATTTTATTTTGTTTTATCATACAAAGCTCGTAAAGCGGGACATACTTTACCATTTTATGTGGCAAAATCTCCATCACAAACTTATGATACCATTGAGCAAGTGAACTAACTTAATTGTGGAGGCAGTCTGAGATCTTAGGTCCGAATCTTACTAGAGGTAGGATTTAGTATAAGTTTTCGTTATTTATAGTTAAAAGAATAAAATTTAAACCTCCTTCCTTCTATTTGAAAAAAAAAATTATGGTAATATAATTATTTGTCTCTATAACTTATTCATGTTTTGTTGTTAGATTATTTTGTACTTGCACTCCACATTTCAATTTCTTTGTCTCCTTCAAAGTTAGTTTGTTCCGTTAAATTCTGCTAAGTAGAAAATTTAATGATAATTTCTTTTTCGGCAACAACCTACGGTCTAACGACCCCCCAACCTAGGTAATTAGGAGACATGTGCTATACTGTATATTTCCTCAGCATCATATTTTCAATTTGTTTTTATCTCACGCCTTTCTTGGTTTCTCATTCTGTTAAAGAATAAAAGAAAACCAACTTCGAAACCTAAAATATCGAAACGTAGTAACGGACAAGAATGCCCGCTTTAGAATCTTGTTTACTATATAGTCAGATAATAATGTCCTAAAAAGGAAACAAGACTCTTAATCTAGGACATCTCATAAAGGAACAATGAACTCTTAATTTGGGGCGGGAGAATATACAATGAAATTGAATGGTTTTACAAGTGTGATGAAACACTAAAGTACCTGAGTTGTTGAATATAACTTCTTATAGAGTGCGTTGTTATGAGAAGATACGGATACTTCGAGAGTACCACATGGCGTTACAACTTCTCCAATGATCAACAACTCCTATGTAGGATTGTTTCCATGTGGTATACTCCTAAAGTGCCGAATACTTTCTCAGCTGTTACACCATTTCTACAATACGATAAGTAGTGACGTTACATTGTATCTTATGGTCGTCTACAATTTCACAGTTTCTTGAAGTAATAATAATGATAACTATAATCATAATAATAAAATCTTGTTGCGCATATACTAATATTAAGAGAAATGTTTCACACCTTGAAACATAATAATTTGCGGGTTCTCAAGTTCTTCAAGTTGTACACTAGTACCCTGCTAGTGAATGCACTTTCTGACGGATAGTTTGGTCTCTTAGCTTTAATTATTTACTCTCCGCGTTGATAAATTTCTACAAAATAGTCGCACTGGATGCCGTATGCAACCTAAGAGCTCAAGAAAAATTAGGGTAAACTGCAAAATGAATTGTTAGGGTTCAATTTCAAATCCTTCTTTCATGTTTCAATAGTTGCAGTGTCACATTAGTGTTTACTGTATTATGCTCTAAACTTCGGGACCAACTCCGTTAATACCAAAGACGGGAAGTTTGCCATGGCTTGTCATGTTAAAAATGAAGACAAACACAATTCATCCCTTTTTCTTCTAGTTTTTCCCTTCTCTTCATAGTTGATTTAAGTCAAATGCTAGGCGCACTAGCATAAGATTTTACAGAGGAAGTACCTGAGTCGAATTACTGAAGAAAACAAAAACGTACCTAAATCTGATTTTGGCAATCATTGAAGTAACAAAGTCTAAATGACCTGAAATTTTACTTTCTGCAATATGTATAGTTTTTACATTTTCGGAGCATCTAGCATGCCAGATTTCCATCTTCGATTTGAAATGGAGTTAAACCCAAAGTTTCTTATTTCAACACTACCACTACAAGGTTGACGCTGCAACAATATAAAAACTAGAGGTAAAGATTTGAAATGGACCCCTAACGCAAGGTTTATAGCAATTTCCCTCCAAAATAATATATATATATAACATTCCAAATGTGAGTAAATTTCCTCAGACAATCTTCATTAGCAACTTCATAATGGAAACTGGTTTATGTACAAGTAAATCCAACAGAGGAAGCGCGCAAAACAAAAAAAAATGAGAACAAATATCACTTAAGTTATTAATCCTATGCTTGAATAATCAGCAAAATGTGCAACTATTGGCAAAAAAATGAAATTTATCACTAGATAAAATACTCAGAAAAAATAAAATTCACGAGAGAAGTGGTGTACCCAATTCAACGGAAGAGGTTGGTTGCAAGGCCCGTATCCGAATATCATATTTTCTGTAAGTCGGGATTCCGTTACTCGATGCCAAATGTGGGCTGTCCGATACAAGCGGGTGAGATTTAGAATTGTCATCATAAGCAACTCCAATACGGTTACCGCACTTCCTGCAAAGAAGTTTGGTTCTCCGGCGGAACAAACCCCAAGAGTGTTTGAAGATGAAGAAGAAAGGTAAGCACCGGAATTCTTCGACCTGAGTAAACCGGCTCTCGTCTACGTAAAGGAAGGATATTATCCCTTTCTTCATAGATTTCCTGTATTTTGATCCAATGGTTGAGGTATTGCGAGAAGAGGAACTTAGGTTTAGATCGTATCCACAAGCGCCACACCTACATGAGAGAGAGAGAGATTTGTTATTGACATATAAGGTGAAGAATGAACTCATTAGTCTTAATAAGAACCAACAAAATCACTGCTAAAGATGTGTTTATGGTCCAATACAAAGGGGTTGAACCAACCTACGCTATACTATCCAATCCAATCCAACCCAATCTATATCTGTTATTGGATTTGGATTGAAATACCTACTTAATTGGTTCCCATTTCTGTTTTAGACTAAGAAGCAGGGATACTTTGTAGAAGGCGTATCAAATTCTTATTGGATACCCATACTCTCCGGATACGTATCATACGCTTAATTTAACATATCCATAATTACTGAATGAACACTTAAGTTACTTCTAAGATACCCATGGATATGTATTCATGATTTAATGATAAATTGGTACTTTCCGAATTCAGATACTCAATCGATACTCCTGAAGACTCAAACATGTAGATAACAAGCATAGCATGGAGTTAGTTTTAGCATGCCAAAGAAGTATAACTGCTAAGACAAAAAAATCTTAACGATTACATCAAAACGATAGTAGGGGCTGCAAAACTTTAAAATACGAGTGGGACACTATTTGATACTATTTTGTAAGTTTAATTACTAATTTGAATGATGAATAATAGTTATATGTTTTCATTATGCATAATTATAAAATAATAAGTGAGATACTTAAACGTATCCATATCCTCAGAGAATCCACATCCTTGCTACTTTTTCTACAAAAAAACGTAAGAAATCTACATACTGACCAAAAGGGGTCCAAATGGCAATCTAAACCAAATGGCCTTCAGGAATAATTGTAGCGTGGCAATGGTTAGCAAGTACAGTAATAGGTGGTTAATGGATTAACGAAGTGATGACACGTTATTTGAGAAGATGGGCAGAAACTTACATGTGAACCGTAAATTAAATTCAGTCTGAGAACAAGAATTCATAACTGCCAGTTTAAATACAACATAAGATGATTATTAGCAGTTACAAGAGATGTCAATGAAGGAAGATAGTCTCAAGAAAAAAGACACTAAGATCCATCAAAATCAAATCATTCGAACTGATGCAGAACTTCAATTGAAAATAAGAGCTTAGTTCCGATACCTCTTTCATAAAGAGTCGCAGGAGAATTTAACTTAGAAAATTCTTTCAGGTTGGAGATTTGTAGTTCCAGGTATGTAAGCAGTGTGCATTTTGAGATATGTATCCCCTTTACGTAATAACAAGCGTGGCCCTTAAACTATGACATTTCTTTCATTAAGTCCTCAAACTTTTTTTAGGCCACATAAAAAACATGAGGGACAAACAAGTAACAGTCTCTTCACCACGCACACACCATCTACAAACATGCACAACTCACCAACTACTCCTACGCAATCAACAAACAAAAACGCCTTTCAGCCCAGTAAATAAAGTACTTCCAGTTCCTGATTCATGTTTCCACCAAATGATAAAACCACTTAATTCTCTTTGAAATGAGACTTTTGAGATGGCTTCAAATGATGAGGCCGAGCTTCTTGAGAAAATCAAGTTTGTGTGAGTATGTATATCTATGCACATACACATAGAAAGAAGCTAGGGAACATGCTAATTTCTGCTTCATGGGCAATTTCTTAAATAGCTTAGTGGCCATGTAAGTAATTTACTCTTTTTTTTTCCCTCAAAAGCACACTTGCTATAATATATATACAAAAGAAACAGTTTACAAGAAAACTGAAGCAAAAGGAAGAGGACAAGGGGCTTTTAGGATCCGGTCCCTGAAAAAGAAACTTGTTAGGATGTGGTCCTCCAACTTTTTCTTTTTTTTTTAAAGGATGCGGTCCTTATAGATATTGTATATGTTCCTGTAGATATTGTATTTGCCTCTGGTGAGAAATTGAGAACTCAGATACAGTATTTGTGACCGAGAAATGCTAGTATCTCTCAGCACATATACTAATTTTCTCGGTGAAAGATATGTGACCGAGAAAAGTAGTATCTATGACGAGAAAATTAGTATATGTGGCCGAAAGATACCAAAAACAATATCTACAAGGATACCACATCCTTCAGAAAAAAAAATAGTTGGAGGACTATATCCTAAAAGTTTTTTTTCTTAGGGACCGGATCCTAATTTCTTCGGTGGACAAAAAGTTCTCCTAAGGAGAAAAAAGATCAACCAAGTCCATAAAAAACAAAAGAAAATGCATTTTCATTATCTAAGTTCCATGGGCGAAAACCAGTCCAAAATTAAAAAGATAAAGATCTAATTTCATAGGGTCCCAATGCAGAGCCTACACAACTGCCCAAGCCAATAACTGATTAATAAACGAAAATATACATCTTTGCAAATTAATGAATGCTGAAGCCCATAGCGCATAAGAAAACAAAAAACCAAGAATTTAATCTTCCCCAAAATTTCAATAAATCTCCACCTACTTCATAAAAATTTATCATGTCTCACTATCCACACCAACCCATGTCAAAGCCAAGTCAAGGCATCTCCACAAACATTTATACTCCCCCATCTTAAATTGACGGTCCCACTTTTATTTTCGGAATATCTAAAATTGATGTTCCCATTTCTATTTTACAACATGATCAATGTACCAAATCTAACAATAGAAAATAACTTGTATTCATGACCATCAACTAGGTTGAAATTTGTGATTCCTAAAAGAGTACCAAAAGTCAATGTGGGATTATCAATTCAGTCGGATGGAATATTTCTTTAACACCCCTCAAACAAAGAAGCCAAAACTAATCTTCCCCAAACTTCCATATTCCAACTCCTTCCCCACAAAAAATTTGGTTAGTCCTCTCTATCCACACAATTGATGCCAAAGCAAAGATAATTCATCTCCACAATGATTTGCATGTTCTTTTCAATCCTCGAAACATCCATTCTCCATAGAGAGGACGATCAACAAACCCACCAAGTCCAACTCCTCTAGGATGAAGTAAATGATCAATAGAGCCAATGAAGAGATACGGAAGATAAAGTGGAAACAAACCACATGTATTCACTTTACCAACAGTGGGAAACTGCAAACCAAAGAAATATTTTACTATTTATGGAGTTTCAAAATGTTTTTAGTGCTAAAAAAATCAAACGAAGCTCCATTTTGGAATTGACAGAATACCTAATACCAGTAACATGGACATAATGTGGTTTATCAGGGCATGTGCAAGATTAAGTGCATATTGAAATTTGAATTGGCAGGAATTGGATATACATAGATCAAAGAAAGATTTGCAAAACATTATTCTATACATATAGAAAGAATCCGAAACCCAAACCCAAACACCTCTAAACAAATGACCGTGACAAACATGAAACCTCCAAGGTACTCCCTCCGTCTCAAAACGAGAGTTCCACTATCCTTTCAGGATGCCTCAAATTGATAGTCTCATTTCCATTTTGGCACATAATCAATGCCGCCAAATCTCACAATAGAAAACGAGTTATATTCTTGACCGTTGATTAGGTTGAAAATAGTGTTTCCTTAAAAAGTACTAAAAGTCAAAAGTGGGACTATCTTTTTGAGGCGGAGGGAGTTCATAGATAAAAGAGACACAAAATCATCACATTCCATATCATTAAGGTTGCTTCTTCGTTGCATATGAATGCACAAAAGAATGAGTCCTTCAGAAAGCAAATTGGAAAAAAAAATGAACCACTGAAGAAACAAAGCCTGATCGTTGGAGTGGTATCCTCTCTGAAGATGCTTTAGAGGGATGTCCAAAGACACCAAAACAACAACCAATGTAAAACACAAGTAAAATTAACCAATGGAAACTATGGAGTACAATATGCTTAAATAAGAAAAGTGAAGGACACTTTTAAAAGAGGCCAAGAATGACTTAAACTAGTGGACAAAGAAACCGAGGATTCAATGAATTCAATAAGAAGAATTTTCCCAGAGCAAAGGAATGGCAATTCCCAACTATATTAGAATATCATCTGTCAGCTTGAACACCAGACTCTCTCAATAATAGAACACCACACTTTCTCTCAATAATAGAATACATAACAGCATTTAGTCTACAAAAATTCTCCTAATAGATTTCTCAAAAGGGCAATATTCCTTTCCCCGTTGATCTAAAGTCTGAACAAAGCCATCCCATTTTGACAAAGTGGTACTCTTTCCCCTCCCCATAAGAATCTATAAACACTTGTCCATCTTTCTCGAGAATTTAGAGGGAGATCAAGTCTATATACACTTTTTAAATTTCTTTATTACAAGCGGTAGATAGACCCATATTTCGAACACCATCAAATATGTACACACTAGTTGATCAACCCTATAAAAAGCACATCAAGCATTTAAGTCTTTAAAATGCATCTTGCATCTTAACCCTTGAAAAATCATATAGCATCTTCAATCATCCAATCTTTAAAGTCTGGTACATTTGTAGGTTTCAAAAACCACTCCCTAATTATATAGATATGTGAAAAATGCTACTAACAACCAAGTAAACTAGAAAAAGTTCCAGCCGCTAGACCCACACCATTTATAGCACCCATTTATAATCTTGTTTTACAACATATTTTTACAGCTCAACTCCAGAGAGACTCGCTCGCCTGATTCCCTAGCAAAAGAATCTCCAATCATGATAAAGGGCAATACCCGATCTCATATCATGAAGTAGCTAAAGACTTTTTCTTTTTAACATTACCACCAACTACGTAACTTTTATTTTCTATTATCTTTCTTATTAATTTCATCCTTCAATCACATTTTCATAAAGTTCCTATATAACATCAAACCTATAAGAATAGATAAATATAAGATAAACTGCCACACGGAAATTACGGTAAGTCACTTCTGAAATACTTTAATCTTTCCTAGCAAAACCCCTTCGTCTTACAATTGCAATTCACATACAGCAGGGCATAAAAAGTCGAGAATCCGTTTGTCCTCAATAGAGTCGATCCTACACAGTAAATTATTTATCGAATTTGGATGCATGCCCTTCAATAATTATTCCAAAGACTTTAATAATACTGGCTTCATACTCCATATCCTTCTAACAAGTAGATGATAATGCTTTTGTGGATCAGAACATGAACCAAAAATTTTACCAATTAATGTATCCAAAGAATACCCAAAACAACGGGAGAATAAACAAGTAAAGTCCAATTTAATCACCCAATTGCCTCAAACAAAGTGAAATGATACAAACCCAAGAAATACATCTCATTTCACATCAGTAGTTTAAACAAAGTGAAAAGATAAAAACAAGTAGGCAAATTTTTTTTACCCTACTATAAACTATGGCGGTGTTTGTTTTCTCAACTTTTAATGCTGAATAGCGTTAAGAAGAAGTTACTAAAAGCTTAATTTAGCTTTAATGGAATTTTATTTCGATCGTGTGCCCCTATCATTTTCCTCATTAACCATTCAATACTAGAATTTTGGCACACGATGCGTATGATCACGTGTGCAATATTTCAATATTATACCTAGTACTTTTTAAATTTAGAGCATGAGATTGTATTTGCTCAAGTTGCAATGTCTTCACACTACCAACTTTTTTGAACCAAAATAACTGGAAATTTACAAAATTACCCTTTCAGAAATAAAATGGAAGAGCATTATACAAAGGGCACTTAAGTAACTAAGAGCATCTCCAACAGTAGTGTATATTTAGGTTTTGTGTAAAATATACAAAACTTGTAAAAATTTTGAGCTCCAGCAATCTTTTAAATTTAGCTTTTGTGTAAAACGAATGTGTAAAATACACCCTAAGTTTACACTGCCACATCAGCCTTTTCTTTTCTCAATTATTTTACAATACTTTAAAATGTAATAACTTTTAATAGAAATTATATAATTTAATAAAAAATATATATCTAAAATCTACTCATCAAGACCAACAAATCAAGATCCATTGTTGTTATAATATTGTGTATACCAAAATTCAAGAAAAAATAATAAAAAATTGCATAAAATAATATCTAATACACATAATTATCTTATTGGTTCATTCAAAATTTACACAAAAGTTTAAAAATGTACCATTGGAACATACTTTTTTTACGCTTCAAGTTTTGTGCAAAAGTATCTTGACACATAGGATTTACACAAAAATATTTACACAACAGTCGGAGATGCTCTAAGTAATTAAATAGAGAGCTCAAGAAAAATTGATAAAATTATGAATTATCATCTATTTAGCATTAACCCAAATAACATAGTTTTCAGAGCTTTGTTCGCGTTAAGCATTAAACAAGATAAAAATTCACATTCATTCAGATTTCAGAGGCTTCAACCACGATACACATAAATTGATTGATCACATGTATATATCTATATCTATATCTATATCTACATATATATAGAGAGAGAGAGAGAGAAATGACCTGTAAGTGACGTCTCTCAGAGAAGAACCAATGGAATGGGGATGACGATGATGATAGGCAATAGAATTAGGATTATGATGAAGATTATACTCGTTCAAGTAACCATTTGAACTGCCCATTTATATATATATATATATTTGTATATGTTTTTAAGCTTTATACGAAGATGGTGATCTAATTCAGATGGATTCTGGATTTACGGGGAAGGGAATGCAAATTGGGATTTTTTGTTTTTCGAGATACTTTTGATTTTTCCTTTTTGGTTTTCGATTATATCTTTGTGTTTATTTAAATTAAATTTTACCAAAAATATTACTGTTTAAAAAGGTATAATAACACCTGATATACTTCTTTTTTTTTAAGCAAGAAAAGGGATTTAGAACATCTCTAATAATAATGTGTAAAAATATGTGGACTAATAAATAATTGACATTTGATTTATTAAAATTTGTTTTACGCATAAATTATACATATTCTCATTTTAAATCCAATGGTTCATAATTATAATCTTGTGTAAAATTATGATGCATGAATTATATAGAAACACATGAAATATATAATATTCAATATTTTTTATTTATAATTAAATAATCAAAGTGGATTTTGATTTAAAGATCTTGATGAGTAGAATTCAAATATGCAAGTTTTATAAAAAAAAATATTCTTAATTTTTAATTATACTATTTTGAATTTTTTGTAAAAAGTTGGAGAGAGAAAATAATGAGGTGGATGTGTAAAATATACACCCATTTTACACAAAAGATGATTGTAATATTTTACACAATATCATTGGAGCACCAAAAATTATACACAATATGTAAATTTTACGCAAATCCTATGTGGCATGGTTTGCGCATCCCTATTGGAAATGCTCTTAGCCCAAAGTTAAAAGTTTCCTTTTTATTTTGGCACAACTTCGCTTTGATTATTAATGATATTTCATGAAATGTTGGTTCAACTAAAATAACGCAGTTTAACGAGACTCTTGGGCCTCATTTGATTCACGGAAGGAAAATCAATTTTCTTGTCTTTTTCATAGAATGAAAAATTAAATTTTCTATCAAGTTTCATTTCTTGCATTTAGTAAAGTATGAAAAGTATTTAAATAAATGTATCAAAGAAGATTCTTACAGTAAATGCTTATTTTAAAAACCAGATGTAAGTTTAAAATAAGAAAATGTCTAAGAGACCGAAACTGATTGAATTTGACGATAATAATTCTAGCTATATATAAATATTTGACGTAAGACTTATTATATTAAATATAATTATTATATATTAATTGAAAGAATCATATTATATTATAAATAGAAGGATTGATATATTAATATATCAAATTTTTATATCCACATAAAATTACTCATTTGACGAACCAATTTCGACCACATTTGGACTTGCACCTCAAACTTGTTTTAATGATTGCATACTTTTATCCCATATATAATTGTAATATTTATATTTTAAACTATTATAAAAATAATAACTGTACTTTTTTTCAAAGATAAAACTTTACCAAAAAAATATTTTATATTACTCACATTCTTACTACCACTTCTACTAACTCCATTTTTGCTCATCCACGCCACTACTCCATTCACCACTCTCACTTTAATACACAGATTGATGATTAATTTTAGTTAATCATTAATTCTTCTTCTTCCTCCTACTCCTCCTTCTCAACAATGCCTTCTAAATTCTTACATTTATCGACAATTATTGTTTGAAATCTTGCAAGAACTTTTCTAAATTCTTGTATATATATACATATATGAACCATGGATATATATATATATATATATATATTCTTGAATCAATGAATGATTGTAGATCCAATATATAAATTCATTCATTCATCTAAAAAGTACTATAAAGAAACTTTACTCGGTGCATCTCAAGTGTGTTTAATGTAACAAATTTGGCAACGAGGAGCCAAGTATAGATTATTTGAGATGAATATTTTCCTGCTAAACATGAACCGAGTGCTCACGCCTTAACTCGCTTGATGCCAAGCGAGTATGTGCCATGAGATTAGGTCCATGAGCGCCAACTGATGGTCAGAGAATTGATAAAATTACACATACTTAGATATGATTAACTAGGTATGTCCATATACACTCGGTATCCCACAAACGAGTGCAATTGCATACTAATTTTGTGTATACAAACTTTTTTGTTTAGTTATTAGATACGTAGCATTTTATTATTAGATGAAGGTAAAGGTAAAAGTAAGGTAAAGATAAAGAATGTACAAGCATTTCATATTTGATGGAAGTAAAAAAGGGCAAAATGCAATCTTTAAAATAATATTGGAAGGTAGCAACGATAAAATGAGTAATTAATGTTAATGATGGATGGGAGAAGAGTGATTAGTGGATTAATTAGCTTTTATATTAAATTAAAAGAAGTGGGGTGGTAATAAAATGGACGCTCTTTTTCGGGTGAAAGTGGAACCAAGTGTTTTTTTGTTTGGAAATATCAACCCATTTTTTTCTTAAGCAATTGCTCACTTTTTCTTAAGGTTACTAAACATGTTTTTAGTAATTGCTTATTAATTTTTACCCAATTTTTTCTATTATTTTCTAATCCGTTGAATAATGGTAATTACCTAAAACTTTTTTTCTTATACAAATTTAACCTGTACGAACTAATGGGTGGGGCCGTGGGGTACACCAATAGGCAACAAAGTTGTTGGCCACTTCTAAATATATTTGCAGTAAATGTTTTTAGTCTTTCTTTTAGTAATTTAATTAATTAATTTTACGGGACAAGCCTTCATGTATTAATAATGTTGGGCTCAAATCAATTTTATTTAGAGAAGTTATAAATTAATAAAATGTTAGTTCAAAAAAAATTTATTTTTAAATAAGTTGTTGTCAAAGAGATTTTGATTTGTTTTTATTGTAAATTTGATGGAAGAATAATTCTTGTTCAGTGAAAAAATTTAATTCAATTACTTTGATGAATTAAATATTTAATAGTATAGGGTGTGTTTGGCAAGTTCACTTTTCGGTGTAATAAAAGTGTGTCCGTAAGTTAAGCTAGACTTACGAACGGTGAGACTATCACAACCCAAATATTACTTATTCTACACATTTTTTTAAGTGCCGATAACACAATATTTTATGAATCTATAAAAGGTCAAAAAAGGAAAATTTACAATATAATAAATAAGGAATTTTCTTCTCTTATGGACTATTTGGACCATCCATTTTGAGGGATAAACGGATGAATTGTTTCATGAAATATGGTGGAGATAATCTCTCTAATGAGTAGATAATCTTTACAAAATTTCATTAAAAAAAACAAAAAAACAAACTCAGCATGAAAAACTAAAAAAATTTGATAAATATGTTCATTTCTAGATATTCAAATTTTAGAAATTTAGTTAAACCACATCATGTTTAATGTTTTTTTATGAAATTTGGTGGATATGATTTACTCATTATAAAGATTATCCCTAACAAATTTCATGAAAAAATTATTTGTTTACCTCTCGAAATGAATGGTCCTTAAGAGAAGGAAACTGAATAAATAAGAATTTTTTAAAGATGTATGCACATCGTGCATGTTAAAATCTAATATATGTATACACAGTGGGGTTTTTCTTAAGGATAATACTTGCTTATTCTAGGGGTGGCAACCATGCCGTGTTATGTGGATTTGTATCATATTACACGGGTTGATATTATTAGAGATATCAATACTAACCTGACATGATTAACTAACCGTGTTAAAATTTTCAACCCTACCTCGACATGTGTTATTAGTCGTGTTACATGGGTTGAGACGCTTAACCAATTTACAAAATAATCATTTCATATAAATTTTATCACACCAAAATAAATATAGTTAAATTACATACCATCAAATTATCTTAATGGATGCTGAAAGGAAAATATAATGGATCATAACGTGAGGTTAATATATATATACATACAAGGAAAAATAAGAGTATTTAGGTTCTTTAAAACTATTTTTTTTAATTCGATTTGTGTATGGTACATTATTTTTACAAAAAATTAAAAAAACATAATATATTTTTTTTGTCATTTCTTAAAGTTTTTCTAAAATACAAAGGGAAAGGAAATTCTTTTTACTTGAATAAAATTTTTTAAATTGGTGAACTAAACACAATTTTTTTAAAAAAAAAGAAAAGAAAAACCAAAATATATATGTATATTTTAAATCCAACCAAACACCTTAGAAATTTTTTTATTATAATAATTTACAGGTTACATATATATGTCTTACAAGAGTTGATATGTTTAAAATAAATGTATTTTACATGTTATATTTGTGTTACTCGAGTTAATCCTAATCTTACCTATTTATTAATCGTATTAAGTGAGTCACTCAATTTTAACAATAATTCATTTAAACGCAACTCTAAACAATTTAATTTTGTGCGTTGAAATTGTGCATAATTACATTGTGGTTTCACAAATTGGAGTTCATTTTTGATGGGAGCAAAATTAGATAGGATTATGGGGTCTTCAATGATAAAACAATACGTATTCACTCTCATCTAAAATTAATTTCTTTTTCATTTTTTCATTTGATTTAAATAGATAAAAATGGACACTTGTAGTTTTTTTATTAAGACTCCATGACCCCATCCAATTCCCTCCCCCCCCAACCCCACCAAATTTTTTTCCCACAAATTGTATCCCCTACTTTATTTTTATTTGTTGTACAGATCCCTATCTTTAATCATAACTCATAAGTAACAACTTAAAAAGAACAAAACAATTTTGTATCCAAACACCCCCAGTTCCCCCCCCCCCCCCCCCCCAAAAAAAAAAAAAAAACCAATTTTATTAACTAAAAAGGGCAAAAAGAAATAGACTTCTCTCTCATCTCATTTTCAGCCACTTTCACTCTCTGTCTCTGTCTCTGTCTCTGTCTCTGTCTCTGTAATTTTCACTCCCAGTTTCCCACCCAAATGGAACCCTAATCCGCTCAAGCTAAAACAAATCTGCTCAAAATAATCCAAGTCGAACCCGCATCTGCTCAAACCCACCCAAAATCAAACCCTAATCTCTAATCGTTTCGTCAATCTCTGGCATCAATACCCGTTTCGACTTACCAGATTCGACGAAAAAAAATTGGTACGCTTTTCTCTCTCTGCTTTTAGTTCGACTTTTGAAAATTTTCATATAGCACATGTGCATTTCATTTATATTGCTAGAACTGTTAGTTTATGTATTAGGTTTTTGAATGAGAAACTGTGTTCATTTTGTATAGGTCCATAATTATTGTATGTTGAAATGGAAAATTTGGACAATGAAGTAGGGGGAAGCCGCAAAAATATAGATTTCGATATAGCCAGTTCTAATGTAGACATAGACTTGGAAGGAAACTGTGGTTTTGCTACTGGGATTTACAATCCTCAAGTAGCGGATGATCTGAGGCCAAGAAAAGGGCAAGAGTTTCTTAAATTAGATGATGTTGCTGCGTTCTACAAAGCTTATGCTAAAGAAGCTGGTTTTAGTGTACGGAGTTGGTCTTCAAAAAAAAATAAGGAAGGTACCGAGATCATGAGGAAGGAGTTTGTTTGTTCTAAGCAAGGAAAATATTCGAAAAGTGCTGGTGTTGGTAAGAAAAGACATCGGGGAAGCTTCGCTGAGGGTTGTAATGCCAAACTTGCGGTTTTAAAGTCAAATTCGGATTCTTTCAAAGTTAGTGTTTTTGTTGAGGGGCATAGCCACCCACTATCAACCTCGGGAACGAGTCACCTTTTAAGGTCTACTCAGCAATTGTCCATGGCCAATGTAACCCCACATCAACAATCTAGTTTTCTGGAAGTGCAAACCGGAGGTATAGAAAACGTTGGGTGTGCACAAAGAGATTTTTATAACGATGAAAGGGATAAGCTTACCGATATGAAGAGGCATGATGGAGACATATTCTTTGAGTATTTGAAATTTGAACGAGAAAAGAATCGATCATTTACTTTTAAAATTGAGGCTGACGATGAAGACAATATTACTCGTTGTTTTTGGTCCGATGCAACTTCAAGGCATGCTTACAAGTTTTATGGTGATGTTCTAATCTTTGATATTACATATAACACCAATCGTTACGGCTTGATATTTGCAACAATAATGGGGGTTAATAATCATGGTCAAACAATTGTTTTTGCTTGTGCATTCTTGAATAGGGAGAGCATTGATTCTTTTGTATGGCTATTTAATCAATTTTTGAAAAGTATGTCCGGCTCTGCCCCGAAGATGATTATTACTGATCAACACCCAGCTATGACCAAGGCAATATCTATTGTTCTTCCAGATACATTTCACGGGTATTCTAGTTGGCATATACTAATGAAATTTTCAGAGAAAATTGATGCGGCCAAGTATAGTATTTACTATAAGGAGTTCTCGGCTTGTATATGGAACTCAGAGAGTCCTGAAGAGTTTGACTCTGAATGGGAAAGTCTTATTAAAAGAAGTGGGTTACAAGGAAACACGTGGTTGCAAGACATGTATGATCTTCGTTCAAGATGGATTCCTGCGTATGTTAATCACAATTTTTCAGCTGGCATGTTAAGTAGCCAACAAGCTGAAAGTGGTTATGCATTTTTCAAGGAATTTGTTTCGATGAACAATTCTTTAGTAGATTTTATGGTACGGTTTGATAGGGGACTTGCATGCCTACGTAATGAAGAATTGATTGCCAACCACAAAGATACAATTGAGAAGCCGAAAATTAGAATAAATCATAACTTTTTGGTGCAAATGGCTGATATTTACACACATGAAATGTTTTATAAATTTCAAGATGAATTGTGTGAGAGTTTTCGTTATAAGTTCCAGTTTGTTAAGGAAAGTGATAACCATCGTGTGTATCAGATTCAAAAAAGGAATGTCGAAACAAGTAAAGTTCGAGAAATCCTTTACGAGAAGGACTTGGATTTTGCTTCTTGTAGTTGTAAAAAGTTTGCTAGCACCGGAATCCCTTGTAGGCACATCCATGCATATTTGGCAAAATTTCATGATCTTGGTATGATGCCTGATAAATATATTCTGAAGAGGTGGACTAAGTCCACAAAATCTAGGAAAGTGATAAATGATTATGGCTTGTGCATAGTTGATGACACACCTTTTTTGTTGAAGCGGAGTCAATTAATCCAATCTACTTTGGATGTTGTTGACAAGGCCCTAGTATGTGAGGAAACACGCAAGATCTATATTGATGGATTGCGTAGCATTACTGAGCAAATTGACCAATTCATTAGTAACCGCCCAATTGAATGGGTATCTAGCGAGAAAAGTAATCCACTAGGTGGTTGTGCTACTAGTTCGCATGCTTCTTGTAGTTTTGAGAATAATCACAATGAACCTAGTCAAGTGGGAGCAAAAATGTGTGAGAAAAAGCTCAAAGGAGGGAAAAAGAAGGTACTAAATAGCGCCAAAAATCAAAAAGTTAGACGTTGCCATGGTTGTGGTAAAATTGGCCAAGCACATGATAAAAGAAATTGTCCGGCAATTTTGAATCAGTAAGTAAATTAATTTATTATTTTTGTTGTCTTATTTTTCTCATTATAACATAATCTTGATTTTTGTTTATGTTTCCTTGATGTAGGCCTGCCCCGTGCAACAAAGATGGAGCTTTGGGTGAGGATAATGGGCCATCAACAGAAGATGAGGATGAAGTAAGTCTAAATTGACAAATTTTGGATTTGTGTATTTGTTGACATATGGTGGTGAATCTTTGAAGGAGAAAGTTTGTATTTTGTTTACTTGAATTTGGAGTATTTGAAAAAATTGTGTGGATCTTTGAATGACGAATGTTTATATTTTGTTATCTTGAATTTGGAATATTTGAATGGTGTGGACCTTTGAATGAAAAAAGTTCGTATTTTGTTAGCTTGAATTTGAATTATTTGAAAGAACTGTGGATCTTTGAGCAGGGAACTTTGTATTTTGTTTACTTGAATTTGTAGTATTTGAAAGAATTTTATTTTTGAAAGTACTGTGAATCTTTGAGTGAGGAATTTGTTTACTTGAATTTGGAGTATTTGAAAGAATTTTGTGGATTTTTGAATGACAAAGTTTGTATTTTGTTAGCTAAGTTTGGAGTATTTGAAAGAATTGCGCAGATCTTTGAATGAGGAAGTTTGTATTTTATTCACGACAAAAGTCATTCCAAAATACAAATTCTATACAGCATTTATGTTCAATTGCATTGCATCCTGATTCATTACAAAACAGAGAGAAAGAAGTGCATTACATACATCATGTCTTTTATGACAAAATATATAGACAAGATCAAAGATGTAACAATCAATATCTTCCACAGCACACTTTCACTCCTTGTGTTAGCTTCGCCAACGACCAAATCACGCAATGCAGTACATTCCTCTAGTATCGCAATGGTATTTGATGATACCGAACCAATCCAAGAAAGTACCAGACCTTTGCCATCTACACTAAATCAGAGTACACTTAAGGATACCAACAAAAAGAAAAATTCAATGAAACAGTTAACAACAGATTGCATAATAGCAGATTATAGAACTGAGTCCAGTAGCAAATTTACAAGCAATGCACTGACAAAATTTATAAAATTCACTTTACATAACAAATTAAGTATACAACTCGTCAAACATGGGCATCACAAACAGAAGATGTCCTACAAGATCAAATATATTAATACATCAGCCCTTCTCTTACCAATTTTTTGAGCACCAAACACGACCAAGTGACCAACCATTTTGAAAGAGTAAACAGATGAACATTTTAATAAAATTTGGTGAAATTTTGATGAAACTAGACATCCAAAATTTCAATGCCAGAAAGTGCACACATATACCAATTTTTTAGTTAAACTTAAAGCTGAATTTTTTGATAGAATTTGGTGAAAATAATCTACTAATCGTGGAGATTAGTTTCACAAAGTTGTATTAAAAAATAAATCATTCTTTTACCCCTTCAAAATGGTCCGTACACATTTGGTTCTGAAAAAATTAGTCTATTGTATATACGAAGTGATGTATCAACAAGAAGAATACTTCTCTAATTTATTGCCAATACATAACCACAAGAGAGTTACCCGGTAGCTAGCCACCATAGGTTCAGAAAATCGGGCTCGACTAGAGCTTCCCGGGTCGAGTTTCGGTAGATGTAAAATCGCTGATAGCCAGCCGTTAGCACACTCTACAAAAGGAATTAATTAAGATGCGCGAAAACTAGCCCATACACCCGTGACTTAAACCCAAAAAAAAAAATGGAAATACGTGACAAAATACATCAATTGTTATGTTGGGTACGAATTCATTTTTGTAATCTTGGTGCAATGAGTGTGCTTAATTTATACGTAATCATAGAACATTTGTAGAGAGAGAAATTGATTACCCACCTCAAATTATCAAGGTCCGAATTCAAAGATTGAGAGACGACTTTGGGTGGGTTTTAGCAGACTTCGATTACACATATTTCGAACAGATTAGGGTTCTATTTGGGAGAGAAATCGAAGATTGAGAGTCGACTTTGGGTGGGTTTGAGAGAGAAAGGAGAAATTGCGATCATTTTGGTGGAGAAGAAGAGGGAGAGGGAGTGAAAATACGTTGCTCAGATTAATCTGTTTTCTTTTCATTTTTCTTTTTTTAATTTATTTTAGTACTTAAAATTGGGTTTGTTAACGCACATTCGAATTTGGTCCCGTGCTTAATAGTGTGAGTTGTTACTTAAGTTATTAAAGTTCAAGCCCCTCCTTTTATCCAAAAATTTATCGGATCTTATCATCGTTTTATATTAAAAAATTTGGATCTGTTTGGACTTTGGATACACCATTTGCACCAACCTTTTTCTATCCCGTTCGTATAAAAATCTTACATGAATAGTCCATCATCGCTTCATATAAAAAAAATGATACACCATTTCCACCAAATTGAGAAATCCACTATATATTTTGAGTTGTCACAGATTAATCTATTTAACCAAAAGAGTTGGCCTAATGGTATAAATTACTATTGAATTCCTGGGTAGAAAACGATTTATGTATTCGGACATCCCAAATTAGATTTCTCCTCGAAACTAATCCTATAACTCATGTGTTATAGAGACAACACGCGGAAAATAAAAAAAAATTAGTCGATTTGAAATTTTCACAAGAATTGAGAGCCTAAGTTTATCTAGTTTTAAAAGGTACTCCAAATTTTATTATTGTTATTTTTTTTTCTTTTTTTGACTAATATAATTAGTGCAACAAACAACATAAAATACAAGCAAAGTGCATCTCATTTTCTTGTTCTTTTTGTAGTCTAAGTTAGAGAATGTTCAAGTTAGTTTTCGCACACCTCGACTAATATTTGTTTGCAAGAGTAGATAACGCATTGCTCGCCAAGTGTACCTCATTTTTGTTTAGTAGACTACATTTTATAAACCGAATAAGTAAACTTTACAACATAAGCAAATAAGTTTCAAACCGGTTCTATGGTGTAGTGGTTAGCACTCCAGACTTTGAATCTGGCGACCTGGGTTCGAATCCCGGTAGGACCTTTTTGGCCCCTCATGTTTACTTGCAGTTTCAGAAACTACCTATCTTGATTTGGCTTATTAATTTTAAACTTAATTTAGCATTCCATCCATAAATTTTCGGGCCACATTTTTAAAAACTATTACTAAAACAACATGAAAAACCAAAAAATGCTATAGTTTGTTAAAAAATATATGCAATATATTATTAGAATTTCAAGCAAAAAATACAATTAGTGTATAAAAAGATAAATAATAAGTGTGATTAGGCTTGCCCAAGATATAGCGACCAACGCATCCGCTTTGTGCTTTTAAATTTTTGAACTTTTAAGAGACCCTAGATTTTTTTGTGTATATATATAATGTTATGTTAAAATATAAAAGCCCACTTATATAAAAGTTCAATTTTCGCAAAAACAAAACAAAAAAAAAGCCTCACTCAAATAACGAAAACCCACATATGTTGAAGCTGCTGCTTTTTTGGTTGATTAAAATTGATAAGTAGGAGGTGGCACCCCACATATCTTTGAGGAATATTGAACATTTATTTGATAGAGTGAGTTACTTTCTTGTTGAACCCAACAACAAGAGATAACATCTCCCATAAATTGGGAGGCAATACCTAAATTAGCACCAAGCGTCTTAAAAGGGACTTGAACCCAAGTATGAAGGAAAACGATTACTCTTGCCATTATGTCATAACACTTGGTGGTACTCCCTTAGAGCTTCACTGCTTCAACCACTAATTTAGTTTAGTTTAGTGATCCAAACTATTAATAAAAGCTATAACCAGTGACATTAATGTTAGGGCAGTAGCTTTCTTCGCATTGGCTCTTAAGTAACAATTAAATTAATTAGGAAAGATCAAGCACCATAAATTTAAAAAAAAAACGTAGAGACAAATTGATTGGGGCCGATTTTTAAAATTTGCCTTACACCACCAAGACTTCCAAACCGATCCTAAATGAGATGGTTTGGTTTGTTTTACTCCGGCCCAATTTTTACTTCTATAAACTAAAGATTGAACCAAAGTTTATTTTTATTTCAATAAAGTTTCACATTGTTAAAATTTTAAATCGAACTAGACCGCACGTTGTTAAAAAACTAACCAAAATATACCCATTTGAATAAGTATGATCAATATGATAAATCCGATCAATTTTATGCACACCTCTACTTAAAAATCAAAAATCAAAACTCATGACTTTTTAGCCCATTATCCATGATAATCCCATAATTTGATTACAAACATTATTACATATATGTAGCATATACGGAGTATACGAACAAAAAAATATATAATATTTAATAAATATTACATAAATATTTTGCGGCCAGCATTAATTTGCACAATTGCTTGCGCTTTGGCAGAAAACAGATGTAAATTTCACCATCCAAAGCTGACTAGTATAACTCTGTTTTTCTTGCAGCAAAATGGAAACTTGTGGACATGAGAGAAACAGAGTGGAACCCATCACTTTTCCACATGTCCATCAATGGCTGGCCAATTGAGATTGCATGTATTACCAACCTCTTATCAGAAAGAAAATCCCTTTCCCCCATTAAAATCTACCTCTTCCACTAGAACAGATAGAAAATCCATTTTCATTCTCTCTCCTCCAGCTCTTTCTCTCTCTAGTTTCTTTTTTTTCCCAGTCAGCTTTGAAATATGTCAGCCATTGCTACAGCTGCAGCTCTGTCTCTGCCAATCTCAATCTATAGATCATCGAAGTTAAACACCAAAAGGGTATGTTTCTTTTAATTCTTGATTATGATTGGTTCATTTTGAATTAATGAATTATAAATTTGTGTATTTATAAATAATTGAATTCTAATTTATGAAGTATTTGGAAGACACAAATGAATTTTTTTAAATATTAGAATAAAAGCATGTTATAAATTATTTCATGTTATTTAGACGTATCAACGCCAAGTGTAAACACTAGGTCTCCTTAAAGTACAGAGTTAAAGTGAATTTTTAAGTTTTGGAATTAAATTTTTTTAAAATTTTACTTAAAATGATTTAATTTGAGTTCTCATTAATTGACTTGAATCATCATGTTTATGATTGTTTAATTGTAAATTGCCCATGCTAAATTGTCTAATTCCCAATTTGAGGGAGAGCAAACAGGCCCTTATATGTTTTGTGGGTATTACATTTTGTTGAAATTTTAGTCTAATTTTAGTCTATGGTTTTTGATATGTTTAGAGGCTAAAATTTTGTGGGTGTGTATTGAATAGTGGTAATTGGTGAATTTAGTTGAGTTGGTTGATTTGTTAGGTAGCATGTAAATGGAATTTTAGAAGTACTTGCTCTGCATTTGTGAGTCAAGAATTGCTTTGGTTCTTGTCTCTTACTCGTAAGTTCTCCCCAAAATCGCCGGCAAACAAGGCCTTCAGGGTGTGTTTGGTTACACTTCTTTCCCATAAAATGCATATATGTATGTAAAATTACATTTCCGTTTGAATCTTAAAAGCTGCAGCTTCAGCGTTACCCCATGGAATAGTGTAGGCCTTTCAAAGAGAAAACAACATCCTTCCTAAGTTTCTATTTTCCATGTAACCCAAGGAATTCAATTCTTTTCCATGTAAGCCAATTAAGTAAACTCTTAGATATAGAACTTTTAATTGCTTTTGTAAGACTATTCTTGATTAAAGTGGAATAATAAAGGAAAGCCGATTGAAGTTATATGATCAGTTAACTTAATAATGGATTCAATTATGTACTCAACCACATAAGTCATGATCGTTCCAATTGTCCCCCAGCTAAATGTGTATCATCGGCTAAATTTACTAAATCTGGACAGAAACTTATTTATCAATTAGTTGAATCAGTCAAATGAGACTCGTGACTTTGATATGCGGTTGTATCATGTTAAATGCGCCTAGTTAACTGTAACGGAACATGATTTTTCAGTCATCATGGTTGATATATTGCTAAAGATGTGTTGGATGTTTTTTAATCTCAGGGAATTAGAGGATTTCGCGTGTTTGCTATATATGGGGAGGAAAGTGGATTAGTAAACAAGAAAAACCAATGGAGTGCCATATTCGATGTGGAAGATCCAAGGTCTAAAGTCCCACAAGTTAAAGGAAAATTCTTGGATGTAAATCAAGCTCTAGAACTTGCAAGATTCGATATTCAATATTGTGATTGGCGGGCTCGTCAAGATCTTCTTACAATCATGCTCCTTCACGAAAAGGTCTTCCATTAGTTTATAATCATTCTTCACCTTTCATATTGTAGTGTGCTGATGTCCGTTTGATAAAGAAATAGGAAAATGACTTTTAGAGCATCACTAGATTTATGAGAAGATAGAAAAATAGATAAGTGATTTGGTGAGATGCTCTCCATTTTTTTCTCATTTTTCATGGAATTTTTTGTTTACCCACCACTCAAAGAATTGAATTCCATGAAAAAAACCAAAAAAAAATTGATAGAAGATTTCACCAATCACACCTCTTTTTCCAGCTTTTGTGCTTCCCTGGAATCAGAATTCAGTAATTTCACATAAAAGTTTTGAGATTTACCAAAGGAATTGGCATCCTCTGATCAAACTCTTGACATGAATTATGAGTCTTTGAACGTGAATTTACCAATTTAAAATTCCTAGAAGCACAAAACCTCATGGCACTTTTTTGTTAATTAATGTTTTTGAGTAGAATTGGAATATAGTTTCATTTATCTCATATCTGATAGTGCTCTTTTGACTTTGCCCCCTATTTGTAATGCGAAATTAGACTTACCCCTATTTTCAAAGAATTACATAAAAGTGGGGGGCAATGTCTAATTAATTTTTTTTAACGTAATTCTTTGACTTAACCCCCAATTTCTACGTAATTCTTTGAGATTCACCCACATGTAGGGGCAGAGCCATTGATTACGAAAACAGGGGGTAAATTTAATTTTGCATTTGAATTGGGGGCAAATAAAAAAACTTCTATCTAATATTCAAAACTTTGGCTCTAAATTTTGTTTTTATTTCATTTTCTTATGAAATGACATTCCTGTTGGTCTATCCTTTTCATTATTGCAAATCTTTTGGCGTATTTTCTCACTTTTGGAGATGTGGATGTAGGTTGTGGATGTTTTAAACCCTCTAGCTCGAGATTACAAATCCATCGGTACCATAAAGAACGAGCTTGCCGAGTTGCAAGAAGAGCTTTCAAAAGCCCATAAACAGGTCTGGAAAATATGCTTAACGAAATATAATCTTGTGACTTACAGTTTTAATTCTCTGGGCATGTTTGATAGTACTTCTTTTCCACGAAAAGTGCCTGAGATTCCATATCTTCAATCTTTTGTTGTGTTTGCATTAAGTTTTTCAAGCAATCAATTCTAATTTTCCATAGCTTAAGATTTTCGTTTCCCTGGAATCTTTTGCCACCTCTCCCCAAGTTTTTATTTCCCTGGAAATGCTTTTATGTAATATAATTCTAAGGAATTCAATTATTTCCAAATAAAACAAATCAAGTGCCCTTAGTGTCTGATTGATTGCAAGCATGGGATTGGGTGAAAAGAAATTTAATCCAGATCATTGCCTAGTTGGTTTTTGGGAGAAGTTTTCCATGGAAAAAGCATTTAAGGGTGTTTGTTTGCTTCTATTGTAGATGGAAAATACTTACGTTTTCCATGTAATTATGATATAATTTCCAACTTTTGGCATTTGACTGCACAATATTTCACTAAGAATCCAACTTTTGGCTTTAGACAGATTTTCCATGCAACCAAAAATTAAGAAAACCAAGAGAGAAAATAAAAGTTGGGAAAGGAAAATGAACATGAGTGTGTTGTACCACGGAATTGAATTCAACGGAAAGCTTAGACAATCAAACTTTTACCTAGATTTTCATGGAAGGCTTTGGCAACCAAACACACCCTTACATGGAAGAATTAGTTCATATATCTAACCAATGAATGTTTACAGGTACATATATCTGAAGCAAGAGTTTCTGCAGCCGTAGATAAGATAACTTACATGGAGGAATTGGTTCATGATAGGCTCTTGCAGGATAGAAACACGAAAGAGTTAGACACATCCCTTTCTCCTAGTACGTCCACCGAATCTTTAGATACCTTAAAACGGAAAAAGATTCCTCGGAAAATCCTGAACGTGTCTGGTCCGGTCCAACCTTACCATCCCAATTTGAAGAACTTTTGGTACCCTGTTGCTTTCTCCAATGACCTCAAGGACGATACTATGGTAAGCCAAATGTTGTTAATATGTGATTCGTATTTTTATGTGTTATAATTCTACTTAATTGATAACTAAATGCCTTAATAGACGATTACATGTACATTACAGGGACACATCACATCCAACAGACAAAAGCAAACAATATTAAGTGTCTAGCTCAGTTTTTCCAAGGAAGAAAAAATATATTTTCCACTTGTTTTTCCATTTCTTGTAGATAGTTCTGTTATCAAATTGGGGTGACGGGGTTGGGGGACTCTAACCCTGGCACATGAGGAATAAGAACAACCTTCACTGCGCCAAATACCAGATGTCTTATTTTTCCATGATTCCCTCTTTGTGGTATTTATACCCAACATTTCTATGGAACACGGGGTGGTTGGCCATATAACTTATCCAATTCCTCAAAAAGCTAGAATTTATATTCTCATCCCCCCTTTCCCAATAAATTGTATTCCATGTAAATTATACGCATATTACAAGGAGTCTAGGACAAGTTGGATTTTACTTTACACAAAACTATCCTTCTTTGGTATTTGATTAGCACACAAAAAATGGAGAGTACATTATTTTGTAGGTTGAAACTAAGGCCAATTGAACACCATCGAATGACATTTTCTACAGAAACCAATTATAATCTTAGATTATGTTATTGATTTTTATTTTTCAGATCCCAATGGATTGCTTTGAAGAACCTTGGGTGATGTTTCGCGGAGAAGATGGAAAACCAGGATGTGTACAAAACACTTGTGCTCACAGAGCATGCCCTCTTGATTTAGGTTCAGTGTGCGAAGGACGCATTAAATGTCCTTACCATGGTAAGACTCAAAACAAAACAATCCAATGCCAATAAGAATATATTAATGAACATTAGGCCTGGTTTGGTTAGGAGTCCATTTGATTGCAATATTGGAAAATGATTAGAAAAACAATTGAGTTTTATGAGTAGCTGAAAAAAAAAAGATACGAGTTATTTGGTGATATGTTCTTCGTCTATTTGATCTCTTTCATCGAAATTTTTTCTTAACCACTTAAGGAATTGGATTCCATGGAAAACCAAAAAAAGTGATGGAATGTCTCACCAAATTATTCATCTCATTTTCCAGCTTTGCATAAAACTTCGCTGTTTTACAATCATTTTCCCACTTTGCAATCCAACGCACCCTCTGTTTCAAGTAAATCCCTTATGCATAATTAGAGTGCACATGCTATAATCATGCAATTTGAAACAAAATATTATAAAGTTTCAATGCTTATAGTTCGAAGACAAAGGAGAAGTGAATTTTATTAACTCATAAATAAGATCTATGGTGAAGTTACTAATCTTTTTATTGTTGTGATAAGTGAACTTTAGGTTGGGAATACTCGACGGAAGGAAAATGCGAGAAAATGCCTTCAACAAAATTTGTTAATGTTAAGATAAAAGCATTGCCGTGCTTTGAGCAAGAAGGGATGATATGGATTTGGCCTGGCAATGACCCTCCAGCAGAAGCCATACCTTCTTTACAACCTCCTTCGGGATTTAAAATACATGCTGAGGTTTGTTATAAGTCTGTTTTGATATTTTCTTCTCTTAGTTGTAAGGGACTAAGGGTGTATTCGATTGCAAAGTTGAAAAATGATTCTAGAAACAAATAATTTTCATGAAAATATAACTTTCCCATGGATTCTGATTCTTTGGGCGATGGATAAGTAAAATTTCAATGAAAAATAAAGAAAAGACGGAGAACATCTTAGCAAGAAACTCTTATCTTTTTCGCACTTGTAATAAAAGCTAATTGTTTTCCAATCATTAACTTTGCAATCACACGAGCCCTAAGAAGTGTATTTAATGAAGTTGAAAGATTGTATATCATCTCAATTTTCTCATGTCCTTGGATATGACAGCTTGTGATGGATCTTCCAGTGGAACATGGGCTACTTCTTGACAACCTTTTGGATCTTGCACATGCCCCTTTCACTCACACTTCCACCTTTGCCAAGGGATGGAGTGTTCCAAGGTTTGTTACTGTACTCATTCAAATGATCCAATAAATATGAAAGTAAAATAAAGTACTAGAGTATGACTGTTTTGTGTTAGGATCTTGGATCAGGTTGAGCCTGGGATCCAAGGCCCAATATGAATTGTTGGACATTAATGGCTGTAGTGTTGTGGGTGGGCTACTGCATGTGCCCGGGTGTGGCTGGTAGGCTCCACACTCTCGATATTTGTCTCACATCGCCTAGGTGTGGTGAACTAATGTGTTATATGTGTAGTCAGTAGTCCTTCCTAGTAAGAGATCTTTAGGGGATAAAAGCTAAGCCGTACAGACTAGGGCCAAAAGCAGAGATATCTTACTGGGTTCGACCAGGACATGACATGGATCTTGGTGGATTTGAGCTTGTGTTATTCGACCAGAGTAGGTTCGATAATAGATTTGTGCCCAGTGGGACTCGAGCATAGGATATGGGACTACGGTGGGTTCCCATGGAGTTCTAATGTCACGTCTAGGTCCAGCTTACTAAGATATTGTCCACCCACCTTCAACCCACATCCACCCTCCACCCCCCAACCAAAAAAAAAAAAAAAAAAACCCACCACCACTAGGGTTAATCAGCTGATATACCCCTCTTCTGAACCTAAGAGTCGTGTTTTCCTATTTAGTTTGTCCTAGATTAAGTTGCCTTTCAGGGCGATGGTAACTCGATTTTATTCTTGAAAATAGATTGTGCCGAAAATTCTCTTTTCTTCAAATTTGTTAAAAGTCATCTCGGGATGGAGAGATTAACGAATTTCATTAGTCATAGGACGTATTGCTTATATATAGAATCTGTACAAACTAGATAAACTAAGGAATTCTTTTACTTCTTGTTCTTATTTTCAGCTTGGTCAAATTCTTGACACCCTCGTCTGGGCTCCAAGGATATTGGGACCCGTATCCGATAGATATGGAATTCCGACCACCTTGTATGGTGCTATCAACCATTGGAATTTCAAAGCCCGGGAAATTGGAAGGAAAAAGCACCGCCCAATGCTCCACGCACCTTCACCAACTCCACGTCTGCTTACCATCATCACGAGGGAAGACGAGGCTATTATACAGAATGTCACTTGACTTCGCTCCCGTGCTACAACACATCCCTTTCATGAATTACCTTTGGAGGCATTTTGCAGAAAAGGTACAAATACAATTTCCTTCACAAACAGTGGCCCTTAGTGATTTATCCGTAGTTATATTATACTAAACTACGTTTATTTAAAGATGTTATAGAATTAGAAAAATCACTTTAAGCTCTGCATGTTGTAGCACTTTCTGTTTTGGTTGTGTAGAACTAACATAAAAAACTTTTATACCATACAAAAATAAAAGTCGCATGCTCCCATCTATTTGTTAGAGCATCCACAATGGTTTATTCTCTGTAAGATAAGTTTGTCCTATGACAGTGTTGTACAATAGGCGAAGAATAAAGTTTTGTTGATCCAAGTTTCTTATCCTATGGACAACTCTTTTCCGTTTGGGTTGCAAACAGACTACTGTTGTCTGTTTGGAACCCAAACATATTAGTCTTGTCCGCCTGGAAACATTTTAACTGCTATCCGTTTGAGTTTCCAATGGATATCACTTAATCGTATGGTACAGTGCTTCAAGCAAGTAGGATAACTTACCCAGTCATAGTTTACATAATATATACCATTATGGATGCTATTACCTTATACTGAATCCCAAAAAGTGTAAACAAATGACCTCTCCACATTAATTTACTTAAGTATTCTCTCAAATTTTTGGCAAAATTCTCAAAAAGGTTTAAATTTACGATTTCACTACAGGTCTTGAACGAGGATTTACGGCTTGTACTTGGCCAACAGGACCGTATGATCAACGGGGCAAACGTGTGGAATTGCCCTGTATCATATGATAAGCTAGGAATAAGATACAGGCTATGGAGAGATGCGGTTGAACGAGGAGTTGAGCAATTACCCTTCAGCAACTCAAAATAGAAGCAAATTCGATGATCGGGTTTTTACCTCCTTTTTTCAAGCAACATATGTTGATAACTCCTAACAAATTTTGCGCACTCCATCAACCTCTTGTTCCTCTGAAGAATTTGAAAGCTTTGGTCATCGGAAAATGATGAATTTATGCGAGGCAGAAATGATATGGTTGCTAAAATGATCATAACCCCTTGTACAGTGAAAAGAGTTTTGAAAGCTTTGGTCATCGGAAAATAATGAATTCACGAGAGGCGGAAATGAGATGGTTGCTAAAATGATCATAACTCCTTGTACAATGAAAAGAGAAGCTGTGCATTTAGCTTCTATTTCTTGTTTTTTGTGTACAGTTTGAGAATTCATCATTCTTCCTTTTTCTTCTTTTGGTGTTTAATGTATAGGCAGATGATAGTGTTGAACACTGCAACATTCACTTTTCCTGTGTTTGGAATGAAAAGTTGGAAAGTTTTGACTTGGTGTAGTTATGATGAAATAATGAAAAGTTAAAGATTTCATTTAGTCCCTCTTTAGTTCGAGTTTTGATTTATTATTGAAACTCACACTAGAAGTCTCACATTCATATGCAAAAAGTTAAAACTCAAATTTACATCAAATCAAATTAAACGAAACCAGCGCTTAAAGCATTATTTGCATACCACACGTTATGCTTCATTATTATTGATTATTACGAATCGAACTCAAATAGTTTGAATCATTTTACTCAAGATGGTTTGTCACTACAGATAGATCTCAAATAGCTTGAATCATTTTATTGCATTTGAAAAAATATATACATATATAATTAAGGGTGTTTGTTTTATCCTCAAATAGTTTAAATATATATATATATATAATTAAGTTCGAGTTTAAAATTAGTAAAATTGATATTATCCCCCATAATTCATGTTAAAAAGTTAGAATTATAAATCGGAAAAACTCAAAAACCTTTCGCGTAAAATTAAGTTGTTTCAAAGTTATTTGTTAACCAAAAGTTAAATCTTAAAACTTATTTTTTCCTATGTAAAACTTAAAACTTTTAATAAAAATTTTAGGCGACAAATTTACCACTTAAAACTGAAAGCTCTAACACTTTAAAAACATGTAATCCAAATAAATTAATAAGAACAAAATTATCATACTAAACAAAATTCAATTTCATATGTATTATATTAAAAAAAAAAAAAAACATTTTTTTTCAGAATCAATCAAAGGCCACCTTAATGCTAAATGCTTAATGATCTTCAATGAAACATTATTCTTTAATTTAATAGGATCTCATCACTACTAAAACAATGTACGGCTTTAAAAATATCTAGAAATTAGGTAGAAGGGCTTATTATAAATTGATTTTTACCAAAAATCCAACGAATAATATTTTTTTGAATGAAGGGCCTATTTTTAATTGGTAATTTGAATGAAGGGCCTATTTTTAATTGGTAATTAGTGTAAGATGCCTATTTTGTTTTATATTTTAAATGAATGTATTTGAATAAATTTAAATATCATTTAATTAATAAAAACATGTTATGTATTACCTAAATTACCCCTTTTAATGAAATTTTCACAAAAAATATGGACTGCAAAGTTCATATTGCAAAAAAATATGAACTGCAAAGTTCATATTGCAGTGAAATATGTACTGCAATATGAACTTTGCACTAAAAATATGGACTGCAAAGTTCACATTGCAGTAAAATATGGACTGCAATATGAACTTTGCACTAAAAATATCGACTGCAAAGTTCACATTGCAGTGAAATATGGACTGCAAAGTTCATATTGCAGTGAAATATAGACTGCAAAGTTCATATTGCAGTCCATATTTTAATGCATATTGATATTTTTTTAGTTTATTTTAAGGGTTGGGATGTCATTTTATAATAAAAAAAAAGACACATGTCATATTATCAATAAAATAAAAAATAGGCCCTTTATTTAAAAAAAAATTATTCCTTGACCTTAGTGTGAAAATCTTTCTCTAATAAGCCCTTTTTTTTAATTGCCCCTAAAAATATATACTATACAACTTTATAAACAATATTGTATCTGAAAAAAATTAAATTATAGCTGGAACAATACGACTACTACAGAAATAAACCATCAAAAGAAAATACAAACAATATCAATTGCACAAACAGCAGTTTTATTACACTTAAATCTATACACACTCTAAACCCTAATCTCCAATCAAACCCTCTATCTCTTACAGAGCAGAGCCACAATAAGGGCAGAACCTGAAATCAAAATCAACTTCACGAGAACAGAACTGGCACCGGAGCCCGTCGGCCACCGCCGGAAGCGGGTCCGGCGGAGGAGCTATCGGCGGCGGGAAGAAGAGGCCGCAATTGTTGCAGTGCATTAGATGTTCTTTTGCCGGCCAACGCTTGACGGGTACGAAGAAGAGCTTGAGAACCTTCTCGTACTCCACCAGATCGGCACGTGACCCGCACATTATGCACGTGCCTGCTCCACTCTTTAGAACCTGGCGTACTTGTTGCTCTATTCCTCCCACGAAGAAGAAGAACATTTTTCCTCTCTTTCTTTCTTTCTTTCTTTCTGGATTTTGTTTTCCTGGAATTTGTTTTCTTGGGGTTGGAGGGTTTATATTTGGGTTCCTGGAATTTGTTTTCTTGGGGTTGGAGGGTTTATATTTGGGTTCTTGGAATTTGTTTTCTTGGGGTTGTATAGGGTTTATAGTTGGGGGAAAAGAGGAGGAGTCGGTTGGTTGGGATTCGAAATTTCTCCCGAGGGTTCTACTAGTTTTCTGTTTTGCCTTTTGGAAAATACTTTTGTCAAAGCTAAAATCTGTACGTACTTATATGTGAGATATACACGAATTTATAATCTTAAATTTTAAAAATAATAAAATTCCATCATTATCACTTGGGGGAAAAAATATTTATTTATTTTATTTTATAAATATATAAATAATATTAAAAATTATGAAATGTTATATTTTACACGTATTTATTTTTAAATTCCCACCTTATTTTATTTTACTTATATCATCTTTTCTAACTTGATATTATCTTCTATTTCACAATTTTATTCTTGGCAAGTGAATCACCTATCCCAAAACACATCGTACCGATAAGTATTAATGACATATGCATATAACATTTTGAGTTTTCTCTCTCATCCTTTGTGGAATTTTACGTCCTCCCCTTCGAGTTGTCTCCTTTTAACCATTTGGAACTTAGAACTAATTCTCTATTAATATTATTATTATTATTATTATTATTGAAACTGCCATAATGTAAAGTTTAGGTGATGTTTGTTTGATTTTTTGAGTTGAGATTTTAAGTTAGGTTTTAAAAATTTGGTATTTGGTAAAATTTGGAAATATGTTAAAAAGTGAATTTAGTATTTGTTTGAATTTTTTTCAATCGACTAAAAGGTCTCATAAAAAAATTCAAAACATAGTCATAATGGATCTTATTTTATAGATCTCGACGAGTAAGTTTCAAATATATATTTTTTATCGAATTTTGATTTTTGGATTTAAAGTTATGGTGTTTTAAAAGTTTTTTTCAGAGAAAGAAAGTGAAGTAAAATAAATTTTGGAAAGTGTAAAAGTAAAGTTGATTTTAAGTTAAATTTTTAAAATTTGAAAAAAAAACATCCACCAAACAAGGGCTTAATATTGTGATATTTTCTTGGAGCACATATGTTATGTTCAAAACTCGGAGGTTTTAAGGACTTGGTTGATCTTTATTACCCATTATTTTAATTTTATCAAATGGGTTAAACGCATGTATGTTTTAATAAAATTTGGTGGAGATGGTCACTATGATAAATAAATAATCTCCACAAAATTTATTAGAAAATTTAATTGAGAAATAGCTGAGATAGTCATCTAAAATTTTAGTGGTCAAAAATGATATACATCAAATTTTTACTACATATACTTCGGATTTGAATTTCTTGATAACATTCAACAGAAATAATTTACTCATTATGCATATCATCTGCACCAAATTTCATGAAAAAAATAACTCGTTTAATTCTTAAATTAGACTCAATTAAATAAAATTACAAAAAAAATTAATCAAAGGGAATTAAGTCCCTAGCGCATTTTGGTCTAATTTCTCCAAAGTAAAAAATTCGTACAAGTACATATCCATAAATAGTCTTGTTTAAATAGGGAAGGTAAACCAAGCTTCATAACTCAATGGTATTAGGTCACTACTGGGATAACATTGGGTTTGACTTGGTACTCCCAAGTTCTATTCTCGACGTTGTTAAAATAATGCTTGACTTGGTTCTCCAAACTTCTATTTTTGGCGATGTCAAAATAGTACTTAGCTAGCAGCAACCACACACCACTAACAGAGATTAGCTGAGGTGTGCAAAAACTGGCCCGGATAACTCATGGTAACCTTCGAACAAAAAAATAAAGAAGAAAGAATAGGGATGGTACATTTAAGATTTTTTTTTCCTAATTGTACAAAGTAACCAAAAACTCAAGGCCTAGCTATAAATTTGGGGGGCACTAATTACACACATCGAAACACTTTCTAACACTCTTCAAGTACTATTTTTTCCTCAATAACATTCTCACTACTCCAATATCTAATTGGGTACTGGTAAGAGCTCCCTTCTTTTTTGTCTTTGGCACCATATTTTAAAGTACCTTTATGTATAATTAAATTTTGAAAGAGCACTCGTAACGATAAAAGCACCCCTATAAAAAAATATAAAAGGCTTCTTTTAAAAACAACCACTTTGAAGATTGATGAAGAAAAACAACCATTCAACTAACAACAACGTTTATGATCTATGATACGTTGTTTCTTGTATCATAGTTAGCTTTGGAAGCCATTGAAAAAACTAGAACTTTCTTATTGTTAATACTATATATATTTATCATCTTTTATGGATTTTCTATATTGCTGGAAATCAAAATCTTAATTTTACAATTGAACTCCACCCTGAGTTTTTTGTTCCATGAGAAAAAATTATTCATTTTTCTGTTTGATACAAGTGATGATCAATAAATTATTCTTTTTCATAGAAATTAATCACATACACCTGGTTGTCTTCTCCATGACAGTGTTCTTTTTAAAATTAACCCTACTAGAAAAGGTTTTAGGGTGACTTTAAAATGAAGTGCAAATAATTATGTAATTACTTTTGTTTTTGAAACAAGTGCTTAAACTATATTTTAAGGGTGCTTATACCAGCACCGTACCCTATCTAATTTTAAGTTAATAAGTATTAACTAATATTAATTGATAATATTAATTACATTAATTTGGTAATTATTATTATTATTGTTGACATTACTATATCTCTACAATTCAAACACTCTCTTTATCACTACCATCAAAACACCATCCAACAAAAGCAAGAAAGAGACTTTCTCCCCTGTTCATCCATTCAAACATTTCCTGTTTGTTCGTTTACTGCCGATCTTATGTGCTGCTCTTCTACGTTATTTAGATACATTGCCGATATACAAATTCTGCTATGTTCTTTATGTCTATGTAAGTTTGGTTGATTGGTTTCTTCAGAACCCTATATTTGATGTTTTAGAACCTTCAATTTGTTGTTTATCCTTGGTTCAGTTGAAAAGAACCCTAGTTAGTAATTATGTGTTGCTAAGTTTGTTTGAAATTGTGCTCGGTTAAATAGAAACGAGATTGTGCTCTCTTACCTCGGTTGTATAGAGCTGAATGAGTATGGAAAAATTGAAGAACCTACTCAAAAAATTACGATACTACTCGGCACTATACAACCGAATACCTTCCATTTGCTTCGGTTGTAAAGCATTGAGGTTGTGCACTCTTAGCTTGGTTGTGTAGAGCCGAATGAATACGGAAAAATTGAAGAACCCACTAAAAAATTTCGATACTACTCGGCACTATACAATCGAATACCTTCCATTTGCCTCGGTTGTCAAGCATTGAGGTTGTGCACTCTTAACTCAGTTGTATAGGGCCGAATGAATATGAAAAAATTGAAGAACCCACTGAAAAAATTAAGATGCTACTCAGCTCTATATAACCGAATAACTTTTGTTGTGGAATCTTACATCCTCCCCCTCCGAGTTGTCTCCTTTAAACAATTCGGTCAAACCATTTAGAACTTAGAAATAATTCTCCATTATTATTATTACTGAAATTGCCATAATGCAAAGCTTAGTATTGTGATATTTTCTTAAAGCACATATGCTATGCTCAAAATACGAAGGTTTTAAGGACTTGTTTCCTTTTCATTACCCATCGTTTCAATTTTATCAAATGGGTTAAACGAATGTGTTTTTTTATGAAATTTGGTAGAGATGGTCTATGATAAATAGATAATGTTGATAAAATTTGATTAAAAAAATTCAATTTAGAAATAGTTGAAATGGTCATCCAAAATTTTAATGGTCGAAAATGATCATATGCATCAAATTTTTACTACATCTACTTTTGGTTTGAATTTTTTGATAAAATTTTGTACAAATAATTTACTCATTATAGATATCATCTCCACCAAATTTCATAAAAAAAGTCACCTATTTAATTATCAAACTAGACTCCATTAAAAAAATTACAACAAAAAAATAATTGAGAGAAGCCAACTCCTTAGCTTGTTTTGGTCTGATTTCTCGAAAGTAAAAATTTGTACAAGTATAGATCAATAAATATAGTCTTGTTTGAATAGGGACGGTACATTGAGTTTTTGTTTTTTTCTAATTGTATGAAGTAAACATAAACTCAAGGTCTAGCTATAAATTTGGGTGGCACTAATTACACCTACCAAAACACTATTTAATATTCCGTATTTCTCTAACACTCCTCAAATATTATTTTCTTCTCACTAACACTCTCACCATTCCAATATTTAATTTTAAGTTAATCAATATTAACTAATATTAATTACGTTGGTGTAAAAATCTGGAATGGACCTTTTAAACCAATTAGTCAAAGATTTTATGTTTATTGAAATGACAACATGATGAAAAGAATAAGACAAAGAGGTATAGAGGATGTCCATCCTATAATATGGGTTAGTCATCTTCTTTTGAATAGAGCTAAAAGTTCGGAGCTGTGTTGTATTATAATAAATGAATTTTGATTACAAACAAACGTTGCCTCTCTTGCTATTCTATCTCACAATGTTACAGTTGGAGGAGTTCTAGGTTCCTTAGAGCTTGATTACACTATTCTCAGAGCTCCATGATACACCTTAGATCTCTCTCTCTCTTGTTGTATATCTGTCGTTAAAAACCTTGGTTTGTTTTTCTCCTCAAAACTTGGTTGGTAAAGGAAGTAAATGCTTCCTATATATATGATAGGGGGAATCATATGGGAGAACCCTCAGAGTAGGCCTCTAGCCATATTCCATCATCATAAACTTTGATCTTGCTTATCTATGTATTCCAGTGCATTTAATGAAGTTGAGGGCAACTCTGTGGCGTTGGCAGTTGCCTATGTCGCTTGTATCCATTTTGACACCGTGGTTGATCGGGGAACTCTAGAGCTTGTTAGAGGAGCTCTGGGGCTTCAGCTCTGAATCTGGTACGCTAGAACAATACTTAGATTGAATACGTACACCAGTGGGAGCTCTGGCTTACGGGATGTTTAGGTCAGAGCTTTGGGGAAACTCCATGCCACAGTGGACTTCACTGCCGACGTGGATGGCCACGTGTTCTCTTGTAACTTAACGAGTAAATCGATTTATTAATTTACTCTATCAAATTACATAAATTTATTAATAATAATTATTATTATTATTAACATTACTCCCTCTACAATTTAAACACTCCATCTCTATCTTTACCATCAAAACACTATCCAACAAAAGCATGAGAGAGACTTCCTCCCTTATTCATCTGTCTAACATTCTCTCCCATGTTTTTCCATTCAAGCGCTACTTCTTCGTTCATTTATTGCCGATCTTCTGCTATGTTCTTCTATGCGATTTAAACACATTGACGATATATAGATTCTGCTATGTTCTTCACTTCCAAGTAAGTTTGGTTGATTGGTTTCTTTATAACCCTAGATTTGATGTTCTAGAACTTTAAATTTGTTAATCATCATTGGTTTGGTTCAAAAGAACCTGAGTTAGTAAGTAATTATGTGTTGCTAAATTTGTTTGAAATTATGCTCGGTTGAGTAGAAATAAGGTTGTGTACTCTTACCTCGGTTGTATAGGGGTGAATGAATATGGAAAAATTTAAAATCCATTGGAAATATTAAAATACTATCTTGCTATATAAAATCGAATACCTCCCGTTTGCCTCAATTGTAAATAATCGAGGTTGTGCATTCTTAGCTCGATTGTATTTGGCCGAATGAATGTGGAAAAAATGAAGAACCCACTGGAAAATTTAAAATACTACTTGGTTTTATATAACTAAATAACTTCCATTTTGCCTCGGTTGTAGTACAAAGGTTGTGCACTCTTAGCTCGGTTGTATAGAACTGAATATAATTGCATGCACACTCCGTTGCTTTGTTTTTTGATTTTTTTTAATTTATATTAATTGATTTAGGAAGAAATAAGATGTAATCGAGTAGTTAAAAGATAACTATAATAATTGGAGAAAATCTAAAAAAAGTGTGGTATGCTAATCAACAACACAACTACTTTTTTTTTTTGAAAAGGCAAAGAAGTACCACTATATTAAATCAAAGGATAAAACATCCAAAATAAAAGGAGGGGGAACATACTCCCACCTTCCTACATCAGACCTAGAACTAGCCGCTCTAGCTAACATATGAGCAACCTGGTTCGCTGGCCTACGAATAGACATAAGCAGACAATTAACCAAGCTAGCAATTAAATGTTTGTAATCCTGAACAACCTTATATACCAAAATAAGATAGATCCACATTATTAGTACGAATGACTTGGACCAGCAAAAGCGAATCCACCTCCGCGCAGACATTAGAAAAACCCTTTGTCTTCAACCAGCTCAACGCCTCACGACAGCTAAAAGCCTCGACCAGTAAAAGGTCACTAGGAGCTTCAATTAACCATTTCCAACTGCAACCATACCCCCTTCTGCATTACGGACAACAAAACCATACCCAACACTACTGGAGCCTAAGAAAATAGCTACATTAACATTACATTGCAAATCATCATGCAAAGGCTTCGACCACTTACTTGCTCCACTGTTATTCGTGTTTCCGACTCCCACATTAGGGCCCATCACAACCTGGGCTTGGCCCAATTGAGCAAGAAAAAGAAAAGCGTTGTTCACTAATCTCTCAGGCGATATTTGTTTTTGGTTCCAAACAATATTGTTTTTAGAATTCCATATCTCCCAAATTAAGACTACTGCCATACAAGTATCTCTAATTGATAATCTAGCACACAGCGAAGTCCACCACGCCGAGAAAGAGCCACCTTCAAAACTTATATCATCAGTAGGAGAGCTCCTCCACACTTCTTTCACATGCAGGCAAGACACCAACGCATGGAGAATTCTCTCATCCTCAGTACTAGAACTTGGTCAAATAGGAGACACATCAACCCTACGGGCTATTAGATTTAGCGTAGTTGGAAGACAACCCTTGCACGCTCACCAAAGCATATTTTTTATTTTAGCAGGGAGAGAAAGACCCTAAATACTCTTCTAATTCAAACCCCCATTGATTGAAACCGGCTGTGAAGATAACAAAACAATGGCTTTATACTCGCACTTAGCTAAATACCTACCAGAGCGCTCCCCATTCTAGTACCACACATCATCATAATTATCGCGACCCATTAGCAGCTGTAATATTAAGCCTTTGTCTCTAATAGAAAAAAATCTATTTATTAAATCAACATCCCATTTATCATTAGTAATGGTCCGAATAGAGTTAACAGTAATATCTCGAAGATAGGGAGGGGCAATGGATTCAACATATAGGTTTACATCAGGCAACCATGGATCTTTGAACACTTGAGTTTCGTAACCATTCCCAACTCGATGATGAACCCCATTACGAATTAAATCCTGAGCCATCATGACACTACTCCACACATAACTCAGGTTAGAGCCAAGCTTAACATCTAAAAATGAGCCATTTCTAAAGTAACGAGCTCTAAAGACTCAAGACATAAGCGAATTAGGAACTGTAAGCATCCTCCAATCCTATTTCACCACCATAGCTATATTAAAATCGTGTAACCTTCAGAACCCAAGCCCGTCTTTGCTCTTGGTCTCGCATAAACGCTCCCACGCCATCCAATTAATTCCACTCCTGCCAGTAGAATTCCCACCCCACCAATAGGAGTTCATCATCCACTCTATTTCAACACAAAGAATCTTTGGAAGCACAAACACTGACATCACATATGACAATATAGTTTGAACCATTGTCTGAAGCAGGACCTCCTTACATGCCCGGGATAGAATCCTCTTCTTCAACCCTTAAATTTTTCCCCACACTTTCTCCTTGACGTAAGAAAAAATATGATATTTATTCCTCACTATCAACGATGGCAACCCCAGATACTTACCATGATTATTGGTCTCATTAACCTAAATGGAGTTACAAATCAACTGCCTATTATTCACATCAGTGTTAGCACTGAAACAAACCAACAACTTCTAGTAATTAATCTTTTGACCTAAGGCTTGCTCGTAAAGGCGTAAACATTGACCGACTATCTAATACTCTCAAGTACTAGCACGAAAAAAAAAACCGTTGTCTGCGAAAAACAGATGAGACACCTCAAGCACCGACCTAATTACTTGAAAACCATGAATCAACTCGTTAGAAACATACGTATTAAATAGAGCCAATAAGCCCTCAGCACATAAAATAAAAAGGTAAGGGCTAAGAGGGTTTCCCTACCGAAGTCCCCTATTTGGTTTTATCGGACCGATCTCATAACCATTTTGGGTCACTGTGTACTCCACTATAGTCACACACATCATAACCAGAGAAACCCACCTCTTGTCGAAACCTAGCGTAATCATCTTTCTTCCACCCTGTCGTACGCCTTTGACATATCCAATTTTAACGTTGCCATTCCAATTTTTCTATGTCTCTTCCATTTTAAGTAATGACCCACCTCAAAAGCCACTATGGCATTATCAGTTATATGCTGATTGGAACAAAAACACTTTGCGACTCCGAAATCACACCAGGAAGAATCAACTTCAAACGGATTGCAATAACATTAAATAAAGCAATAGGATGAAGATCTGTTATCTTTACTAGATTTTTCACTTTAGGAATAAGCACTACAGACGTTCTATTAAACTCAAGAGGCATATAACAGTTATTCAAGTAATCTCATATCGCATTCGTGACAGCATTACCTGTAATGTCCTAGTATTTTTGAAAGAAACACATATTCCTACCATTCGGACTCGACGCCTTATCAGGATGCATTGCAAACGCCACCTCTTTTATCTCCAAGTCTTTAAATGGGCGCGTGAGTATAGCATTATGCCTTTCTGTAACCCATCTCTACACGTGAAGAAAAACAGACTCATAATCCCCCATTTCGCTAAAAATAAATCTGAAAAATAGCCATTAACCCATTACTCCAACCATACCATTTGTCCAAATCATTCATCAACCGAGAAAAATAATTCTTTTTTCAATGCGAAGAAGCATAATTATGGAAAAAAAATGCGTATTAGCATCGCCTTCTTTCAACCAAAATTGTTTCGCACGTTGTTTCCAATAAACTTCCTGTTTGTTAAGAAAGGCCCCTAGCTCTTGTTTATATAACTTAACTCTATCTACAATTTCTACATTCCGCTCGTTCCTTAACACTTTTATGCGATCCCTGCATCTGTTAATGCTCTGTTTAAATTTCAATCTAACCAAGGCACCCCAATGTTGTAATTTCTCCCCACATAAACTAATTCGATCTATAAGCAGCATGCCAACTGAACCACCCCAGCCTTCCTCCACTATCTTGCGGTATTTTAGTTCATGAACCCAGGCATTTTCGTAACGAAATTTACATCTGGCCCATTCAACTATCTCCACAAAGTCCAGGAAAATAGCTGTATGATCCGAAGAAATAGTAATGACATTTCGGACCACTACCGTGGATCGAAAATAAACCTACCCATTACGGAGTAGCTAATGCTCTATCTAATCTCTCATCTACCCAATTAGGTTCTCCATGGCTTCTCTCCCATGTAAAAAGATATCCCTCCATATCTAAGTCAATGAGCCCACTGGACTTCACTGCTTGTCGAAACCCATTGACCAGATAATTCAAATACGGTAAACTACCTCGCTTCTCGGACTGACGAAGAATATCATTGAAATCACCTATAACACACCAATGCAAAGCTGACTTACCTTGAAGCGTAGTAAGCAACTGCTACAACTCAGGCCTACAATGTCTTTTTGGAAAGCCATGAAACCTCGTTAGTCTCCACTGCACCATGCCTTCTATATTTACCACAATATCAATATGATTATTAGAGTAACTAATCAGGGACACCATTGCTCTATCCTTCCAAAACAAACCTATACCTCCCCCAATTCCAGGTCAATCTACCATAAATAACCTATCATAACCCAACTTATTCTTCACCCACTTAACTTAGCTCTATCCCACCTTAATGTCCATTAAAAAAATAAACTTGGGCTTCAATTTGGACATAATGTCCTCTAGTTCTTGAAATGTGCAGGTGTTGCCCAGCCCTGATAGCTCCAACTTAAAACAATTCATTGCTGGGGGTGGGCCTGCCTTGCAAAACCCGCCCTTTCCACGTTTTTTTGGCACCGCACAATTTCCTTCCTCCCCCAATCCATTAAAACATGTTACCATAAAGTCCCCTATCTCTTTATCACTTATTTTACATTTAGAATAGAAAACAACAATCCCCCTACTTTCTCGAGCCAAGTCACGTTGACCACATCTTTACCAGATGTACTCACCCCATGTTTATCCCTATCTCTTCTCAAAACAGTGGTTTGGTTGTGTGGTATGAACACATTTTGATGGCTCACTAAGCTAGACCTTTCATTCTCGAACAAAATCAACCCACTGCCACCACCCTTAGCACCTTTCTCATCACCAGAAACAGAAAACCGCAACCACCTCTGTGCCTTGATTCATAGGACGCTGACTAGGAGCTTTAGAAAAGGCCCGTATGGCTTAACAACATTATATCTCCCAAATCAAAAAATTTCTCACAAAAAGAAGAAGTGTGTCCAAGAATGCCACAATAATAATAGAATGTAAGTAAGTGCTCATATTTAAAATTAATCCAACACCAGTCACCACCAGGTTTTTTTATTTTCATCCGTCTTCTAAGAGGCTTACGCACATCTAGTGCAACCCTTATACGCATATATGATCTCCACAACCCACCGAAATTATTTGGATCTGTCTCTATAAAGGTGCCAATAAAATTTCCAATCTTTTCTGACATAAACCCACAAGGTAAATCATATATTTGTACCCACATTTCCATATGAAAAAAAAGGGACTTTTGTTGGCTAACCACCAACTTCGAGTCTCCCTACCAATAATAAATTCTGCTCAAATGACCACGGGCCATTTTTGATAACTCTTTCATAATCTAATTCATGAAAAAAATGAATTAGGAAAAGATTTGAACCGAGATCTTTAATACATACCCCTTTGACTGGCCTCCATAACAAAGAAAGTGTATTCCTCATCCCCACAAAATTAATTGCTTTTTAGGTCAGCAATCGTCCAACCGGGCTATGAACACCTCATTTTGCGACCCTCGCAAGAATTCAAATCTCTAGAAAAATGAACACGCATGCATGCACAAGCATCCCTATATGCATACATACTATAAACATGTGATATAAATTAAAGAAAGAAGCCAAAAGGACACCAAGACAAGAAGTTGTGAGAATTACTAGAAATTGCCAAAACCGAAAACCTTCAAAACCTCTGAAAACTTGTGTAAGGGGAGTTCCAAATTTTTGATCATCCTCAAACTTTGAGGGTTATTAGACAATGTCATCAGGAGCAACATATTAAAAAATCAGCTCGATCCATCTATCGAATCTCCGAAAATTTAAAAAATTGAAAGTTCATTTTGGGTAATCAAAATGGAACTTTCTCGAAGTCCAAATGAGCTCAAATTTGGTGACTCGACAGGTTATATTATGGGGAATAACATACTAAAATATCAAATTGATCTGATAAGTTGTTTAACGAAAATTGCAAAAAAACTGCCCATGGACAAACACCCCAAAGAGTGTGTCCACACGACACATAAGGTGTGTGTCGTGTGGACAAACCCGTTAGGGTGTTTGTCTGCGAACAAACATTTTTAAGCCGATTTCGCCAATGTCTTCATATTGATACTTCCCGATCTCTGATCATCTTGAAATTTTGTGGAGAGTTAAAAAATAATACAGGGAGTAACGTATTCCAAAATTAGTTCAATCCGACGACCGAATCTCTAGGAATTCAGTTTGGAAAATAAAACGAGGCCTTCTTGATGTACAAAAATTCTAAAATTTGGTAAATGGGTAGGTTTTATCATAGGTAACAACATGTTAAAAAATCATATTAATCCGATGTTTCATTTGGCTGGAATTAAAAAAATCGTCGCATGTTAAACATGATTTGTCCGCGAATAAAACAAACATCCATAAATGTTGTCCACGAGACACACAAAATGTTTGTCTTGTAGACAAACATCCCTGGGGATGTTTGCCGACAAACAATTTCAGACCCGGCCCATTAATTATTCTATAGATATAAATACATCTGCGCAGACCTGATTTGTAATATCAGCCAGCTCTGGGATTTTGGGAACAGTACTCTAAAATAATATTCTACTATTTTCAAGGCTCTCAGGTATTTTTTTTTATCTCAGTCAGGCCTTAATTTTTTTATCTGTGTTCATTTTATCAGTTATAATTGATCAATCGCATGTAGAAATTGTTGTTTATCTTAAAATTCGTCTAGATTTTATTTTTTAAACCCCATTTTCAAAACCAAAGGCGTAGAATGAGCTTTAATCATTTTTAAACATATTTTTATTAGTTAATTTCACAGAATCTCAGTTTTATCATTCTCGGTTTACAAATGAATCAATGAGCGTTTGTACCCGATTTAATCTATAAATCATGGCGTTTACTTAAATATCCAATTTTGACAATGCTGGTTTAAATTATTAAATTATGGTACACTATTGATGAACGAATCTTGAGGATTACCGAATATTCGATTCCAAATAAAATTAGCTTCCGAAAAGCCCTAAATCTTTTTAAAAGCACATGTTTTACTATTTATTATTATCAAAATCATCTTCCAAATCACACACACACACTGATTTCTAAAATTGAATGGTGAAATACGAAGCACATGATTTCTACCTTACCCTAAAATCCCGTTTTCTTAAAATTATGGATCGATATGCGATAATATCAATAAGCATGCGAATGTTCGATTATAATTTCATGCATATTCTACTTAGAGACCAAAAGGACGAATTAAGTGCCTAACACTTTCCCAATTCGTAACTTAATTCTCGAACCTTTGAATCAACTAGTTTCACATTAATTGTGTTTAAAAGGTCATTTAATCCATAAATGTTTCTCTTTCACGCGGACTTTTGTTTGTTTAGTAAAAAAAAATGGCGACTCTGATTTCCTTTACAAACCATCACATTTTCTTCATAATAAAATTAACCATTTTCTAAACGAATCGGGATGTCGGGGGAATCGCCCCCAAGGGGGCCGGTGTTGAAAGGGTTGGTTCTCACACAGGCACCATCAGATTTCTGACGTGGCACCATTTTTGCACTAATCTCCTTCAAAAACCAAGTCATTCTCCTCTTCTTCAAGCACAATATAAGCACAATCCTCTTCCAATCTAGTTAATCGACCACGAGAAGACCCCATCGAATACCCGAATCCTAAATTGCTGCAAAGAACAAAGCCCTAAATCAAGAAAATGAATGAAAACGTATAACGAGGAATGACGAAACAACATTGTCGCAAATGATATGACATACCACTTTTTTATCTTTAGGCATACAACACAACTACTTTAATGATACAGAATGTTATAGAGTGATCAGTTGTCGTAAATAATAACACCATAGATTAGATGTTAACCAAATGAATTAGGTAAATTAAGCATGCATGATCCCTCTTCGATACCGTGAATTCAATCCAATCTAATCAAATTAGGTTTAGTTACTTTTGAGTCATCCACTTGCCCGCCTTTTTTACTTTTTTTCCCTGCAACCACACACTCTCTCTCTCTGTACCATTTTGTTCAAAAACGAAAAATAGTAAAACAAAATAAAAAATATTACTAGGGTTTTTCATCTGCCAGACAACCGAGGTTTGTTCTTTATAACAAACCCCCTAACCTATCACATTTTTCTGTTCCATTCCAAGGCGTATACTCTCTAAACCAAGTAAGCAAATTTCTTTTTCTTTTTTATCATTTGATGTTAATGCGGGAGTGGTAAAAAAGATGATTATGAATTTTCATTTTGATTAGGGTTTTCTTTTTCTTTTTCATTTTTGTTTTGCATTTAGGGTTTTATTCCTAATTCTGCGTATGTAAAACATACATACACTATTTTTATCTGCCTGCTTGTCATCTTATCGTATCATATGTAGCCGATTATGAAATTATGATGATGAATTTTGATGTTCTAGTTAGTTAGGTTGAGGGGGAACTTAAAGATTTATGTCATTGATGATCAAAAAGGGAACACTCTTAGGATAGCAAAAGATAGGTTGATTCAACTAAAGGAGAGACCAATTGTTGGTTTTTTTTCCTTTTCCTTTTTTTTAATTTAGTTTCTTTATTTTATTTGAGTGGTTGTTAGAGGTTTTTTTTTGTTTGAGGGTAGCACCTTGCCTTCTATAGCTACTTCTCTAATTTGCTATTTTTCATAATTTTATTTTATTGTAATATTTATTGACGGCAACCGATGTTCAGAGGATTCGGGGATTTCCAAAAGCCGGATTGCCGAGCAGACGGGGATTTCCTAGTAGATGATACCATAGGGACAAAAGAATCGGATAAGGAGAGGCTGGAAGAGTTGGTGAAGGCCGGAGCCAATGTAATTGTGCTTGATAGTTCTCAGGGGAATTCAATTTTATCAAATTGAGATGATTAAGTATGTGAAAAAGATGTATCCTCAGTTGGACGTGATTGGTGGAAATGTTGTGACAATGTATCAAGCACATAATTTGATTTTGATGCATTGAGAGTTGGGATGGGGTCTGGTTCCATTTGTACCACATAGGAGGTCTGTGCTGTGGGTTGTGATCTGGTAATGAAAATATTAACACGAGTGATTATTTATTGATATGAAAATTTATATTAGTGAAAAATATTTGTACTTGATATTTCTACTCATTGTATTGCTACTTGCGATTGCTTTCATGTTATACACTTCATTCTTGAATGGTTGGATTAACAAGATGTTTTTGTTAGAATATTTTGTCATTATACCTAGGTGACCGCTGTTTACAAGGTGTCAAATTTCAAACATTCCATATCTGGAGTGGAATCAAATTTCATGCGACAATTCCTCCACTGGACTTTCCACAAACCTCCTTGCCTCTTTAACAGCCTCTTCTTTTGTAGTTCCACCACCACCACCGTGGATCATTCACAAAATCATTTTACACTTGAATCCATTCAATTTTTTCATATTATATATATGTTATTATTTTTTAAACTTAAAAATCAATTCCCTTCATTATATAAATGAAACCTATCATAAATTTTTCTTAACTAAATGCAATTCATTTTGAAAATGAAATGGGTAGGTTATATTTTGATGCATGCAAAGTTTTTTTTATTCAAACCTTTGATATAAACCTGTTCAGCTTTGTTATTTATTCAAAATTATTGTGAATCATGAAAGGAGATTATTGTTGTTATTGGGGGTTAATATATATTCATTTGCTTTAAATTAATAATAATTTTTTATTTTGGAATGTCTCGAATTTATATAAAAAGGAATTCACCTTAGTTGTAATTTTTTAGCTCACTAGAATAGGTTTCGCACTCATATAAAATTTCTCCAATAAACGGGTTAAAAAAGTAAAGTCATACACAACATGTTCAATTAATGAATAACTCAACCCAATTTATTTTAATGAAATAACTTAAAATCTTAAAACTAAAACATTGTAAAATAAGGGTGCGCATGTTTTATTGTCTAAATCTGAATATCGAATCTGAAGACTAGTTTTGAAGTCTAAAAATTGAATCTAAAAAAGCTGTTTGTTTTACTTCTCAATATAATATATGAATAAGTATTTTTTTATTTGAACACATCACATGTGAATGCTGAACTATTTAGATAAATTTTTTTATTATTCACTAATTTTGTAAAAATGACCATATTTAAAAAGATAAGAGGCAAAAGAGTTATTTTAACTTTTATAAGAACTAAGATTTCAAACTTAAGAAGGTAAAGCTTGCCATTTATTTTTTAAAAACAAAATAAGGATTAAGGATCTGAATTTTTTACCACCTAAACAAAATTAAAATCTCTTACTTAAGAGGTTGAAACAACTTGCCCCCTAAGTCAATGCAATCAAACATAAATTGATACATTGGGAAGTGACGTGCCATCAAATTGTCGTGCTTACCGGAGAACCAAACATGAAAATATATAGAATAAGAAATAATAATTTTAAAATTGTAAAATATACAACAAATAAAAAATTATATAATTAAGATTTAAAATAATTTTTAAATAGTTGATAGTGATTTTAATACGAGTTATAGGTTTTAACTTAATATCTATATAACATTGTGTAATAGTTCTTGAATTAAAAAAATATATAAATAAATAAAAATTTATATGATGGAAATTTAAAACAGTTTTCAAATCTTAAAAATTTATCAGACATAATCGTGCGCTGAAATTTACCATACTTATTGAATAATAAGATAACTATTCTTTTTTTTTTTTTTTTGTTTATGCCAACTAATCTCTTTTTGCAAAAGTGCCAGCCGTTGACTACAACAAATTTACATCTTTCTAGATTGGACCCCAAAATTTTAGTCAAACCCAATTTTTTTAAGACGGTTATTATTTGTATACCATTAAATATTTAATTTAATTTTATATTTTATTTGTTAAAGAAGCTAAACCATCCGCCAACCTATAAGCCTCTCTAGTAACAAAAGCTGAGCAGACTTTTTAATTCCTGCGCTAGACTCTCTATTATTCTCATACTCTCAATTATAAAGAGTAAAATGATTAAATTAATGTTCCAAGAGATCAACCATAATAGCTAATAAAAATAGAGAGTTTTATCGGGCTCTCTAAATTTAGTTAGCCTCTTTAACTCTCTACATAATAAATTAATAATATATTTGTGGTTCTTATTTTTTCTCATTTAATTTTGCTTATCTAAATAATTTTATTAAAAAAATAAAAAATTGATAAATTATTATAAATAGAGATTGTTATTGAAATTAGTTATTAAGTTAAACTTTTTATTTTAAAAATTATTTTTTATTGTAAAAATTGTAGAGCATTGTTGGAGATGCTCTGAGTGTAAGTTGACTAGACACAAAGATATTGTTCTCTTTCAAAGTCAACTTTGTTATACGGAATCGGTCTCAACTGACTGAATTTTATCTATAAATACGTACGTTTACTCCCTTCTTCTGGCATATATAATCTCGACCGACGGGATAAGAGATAGACCATAACCGGAGATGGCAACGACGGTGACCGGAGGAGCGGCGGAGCCACCGAAGATAGTGTGGAACGAGAATCAGCGAAGGTTCGAAACGGAGGACAAGAAAGCATACTTGCAGTACGAGCTCAGAAATGGCGGAAAAGTGATGGACATAGTTCACACTTTCGTACCTTCCAGCAAAAGGGGATTAGGGCTTGCTTCTCATCTCTGTGTTTCTGCTTTTAATCACGCCAAGTCTAATTCTCTCTCCGTTATCCCCACCTGCTCTTACGTTTCTGTATGTACCTTTCTTCTCCCTCTAACCATTTTTAAAGTTCAATTTTGCTTGTGTTTCTACTCTTAATGCTTGTGTTTCTACTTTTAATCAGATTAGATTTTCGTACACGCGATACATGTGTTATTGAAATATTTGAATATAATTTAAATGAAAAAAATTGATGAGTAGTACAACTGTTGAGAGCCTTATTACTTCGCTAATAACAGCTGTCAAAGCTCGCAAGGGCAAAATTGGAAATCCAAAAACCTAACATGCCTTCCAGCTAGATAATATATGAATTGCGCTTTTGATTAAGTTGTTTGGACTTTTAATTTAATCTGATCGGGTTTATTGAAAAAAACAAAATATTGGTTTTCGTTTTAGGTTACCTTTGATAGCAGTATGGAGAATCAATGAAAATACAATTGATTTGCCTAAGAAGTTGGAAAATAAGTTAAAATATGTAGTGAGATATTCTCTATCTAATTGCTTATTTTTAAGAGTACATGTCTTTCATCGTTCTTTATTTTTTGTGAAAAATTATTTATTCTCACAATTCAAAGAAAAAATTCCATGGAAAAAGCAAAAAAGTAAGAGATTAAGAGTTAATCATACCACATGTCTCAATTTATTTTTTGACTTCTCACATAAATCAATTGTTTTCATAGCATTTTATATGTTGCTATCAAACGGAGTCTTAGAGGTGTAATTTTGTTATTTGGGGTTCGGTGTTATTCGCCATTTTATACTTTTATACACTTATAATGTTCCTTTCTGGGTTCTGCCCATCATTTTGCATTGTAAAAATTAGGATCCAGTTTCTTAGTTTGAACATTTTTTTGATCTGGTTCACAACTTATTTCTAAAGAACGCAATTCCTGGTAGATGCATATACTAAATATCTGTCTCTCACCCGGTACTCTGAGGCAGATACCAAGTGAAAAACAGATTAAAGAACCTTTGCACCTTATTATATCACAAAAGTTGGATGGGTAAGATTATGGGTTGGTTTGGGTGGGATGGTGGATTGGATTCAGAAACTTTACGCACTATCTCAACCCTTAGAAAAAGATTGGACCCTTTTTCAAATTCTTATTTGAGTTATCTAAGTAGATTTGATCAACATATTATACTCATAGCCACAGCCACACACTCGGTAATCTATCTATATGTTTACATGTAAATTATACATGTTTTATTCTTGAAAATTGTTTTTTAGCGTTCTTAAATGCAGCCACACAATCTTACTTATCACCCATTTCTAGAATACCTTTCACCTGACCTCATAAGTGTAAATTTATGCTCTATATTGATCCAACACTCAATTTATTATTGTTTTTAGCTCAAAACTCACAATCAGATGGTGAAACACTATATTATCTAAACTCTTCAAAAGTTTAGCTCTAGAAAATTAGCATTTTTAATTCATCAACCATACGTCTTTATTATTTGGTTGTGAATTTGGAGCTAAAACTATTAATTTTCTGAATGTAGAATCAGTGTACTAAACATATTTTACCTATGTAGTTTTTCTAATTGATTTGTAGTTTAAAGAGAGAGCACCCTCTATGTATGCTTTGGGTGAGAAGCAAGATCATGCAAGTGCATTTAAAATCTCCGTTGTTTTTACGATATGTGAGGCACTAATTTGGAGGATGAGATATGGTTAAGACAGGATTATTGGTGGTGTCTTTCATGAATGATAGTGTGCATCTGATTGTACACACGGTTAAAATGTGCGCGCTCTACCAGCTAAGCTAGGATGGCTCTTCAATGAATGATATTAAAATATAGTAGAAATTATAGGTCGCATAATTCGAAGGAAAGAACAGTGTGAGGAATACAGTTACAGCTGGCCCCCTTCTTTGGCTTAGACGAAAAGACTATGCTCCCTCATACCAAGTTATGCCTCTCCTTCCAATCAAAAGACTCTCAAGGAGTCCAACATTCAAAATTGAGTAGGGAAATCAAACACCAAGGGCAAGTAGGAAGAACCGGAGCTCCTTTCCACTATGGTACTACCTTATGTCAAAATAAAAAGTGATTCAATCAGTTGTGAATTGTGTCGCATTCCATTCCAGCCCAGTAAGATGGTGTCCTCTTTGGGCTCAAGCTGGTGCGGTTTTGCTTTTTCCTTAAAAGGTTTCTTACTAGGAAGGACTAGCAACCTCACATAGAGCACATTAGTTTACCACAGCTAGGCGATGTGGGATGAACACCCAAAGTGTGTTGGGAATTTAGCGGAACAACAATCACGTGCCAAATGTAGGACAAGTAATTAAACACGTCACGATAATGAAAAATAGAGAAAACCAAGAATTATGTGGTATCAGCGAATTGCTACTAGTCAACAGAGAGCCGATTTCAATATTGAGAAAATTACCTCCACAATGAACAGTGTTCTAAAAATCGCGCCTAGGCGGCGACTAGGCAGAAATCGGTGGTCTCCCGCCCGCCTAGGGCTGACGTTTGTGTTTAGGCGCCGGTTGATTGGCCCGATTTTTGGACCAGCCCGATTTTTGTGGCCAGGCGCCGATTTGAGAAAGTGAGATGGAGAAGATGTGAGAGATCTTCTGTATTCCCTCTGTCCAACCTCATCTTCTCTGCCCAGAAGGAGAAGGAGAACACGGAGGAGGAGGAGCAGAGCGAAGGAGAAGGAGAACGACGGAGAAGGAGGAGGAGAAGAGCGAAGGAGAAGAAGACGACCTCGACACCCGTAGAGAAGAACGGACGAGGAGGAGACGCCGACTTGAGAGAAGAAAGAACAAGGAGAAGGTCGGCTCTGCTGCTGCTGTAAAATGTAGTATTGAGATTTTCCATAGTTAAAATGTTAAAATGACTTTATGCCCCTGGTCATTTGAAATATTTACACATTTATCCTTTTTTTAATACTTATGTCTTTTATTATTAAAATTGCTTTTTTAATTTTATTTATTAATAATTTAGATCATTTTATTATAAATAAATAATATATATATATATATATATAATATAAATTACTAATATAATTTAGAAAGAGACATGTTTTATTGGCTTGATGTTGAAAAAATTAATATTAATTTAAAAGATATATTATGTTTTATTAGTATTATGTTATTTAAAATAATATTTTTAATAAAAATCGTTTGACATTAATCCCGATTTCCTCTAGGCGCTAGGCCCCCCTTCGCCGACTAGGAACGATTTTTAGAACTTGACAATAAGGATACAAGAAAAACACTCTTTTGCCCTTAGCCCAAGTACACCCAAATCTCTCACAAGGAAATCACAAGTTCACACCATAAACTCTCTCACAATTTTAACTCACAAGAGTAAACCACTTTTCTCTCACTACGATTCTATATATTTCCTCTCTGCATCTCACACCATACTTGTACACTTTTCACATAACAATGGGAACACAAGTTGTATCAAGTAGCCCATAACTAGGGACAAGGAGCCATAAGCTAAAGAGGAAACAGAAATAAGAAAGCAAAGCAAGTGGTCGCACAATTTTAGCTCCATGTTTTGTGAAATCAAAGTAGTCGAAAACAGTGGACTACTATTATGCCTCAAGCTAATATTTTTTACTTCATCCAAAATACAAGCCAACCTAACAAAGTGTGTAGCCTGCTAGACCTATTGTAGTCGCACAGGTCACATACAACAGCGTGCCCAAAACACTAGTAGTTACTTATGGGTCTTGTTGTGTTGTGTTCTACGTTAGAGGTCAGATCAAAATTCTTGTGGTAAGGTTATCTAGTGGCTATAGTTAATGGGGGTAATCAAGGTGTGCTTGTTGTACATACAGTATTCATTGGGAGTTGACTTCCCCTTCATAACCTTAATGTTATTAAACTCGGCCTACTCGGCCTTCTGATAAGCCTATATATAAACACGTAAATATAATTGGCCTTCTGAAGAGCTTTATACACAAATACGTACATAGATTTTTCTCCTCGGTTCCCCGCCATTATAAATAAGTGCTTACAATTTACTACTGAAGATTTTGTAGCATTTTTCCTATTTTAGAATCTTGTCATTGGTAGCCTAGGTTGGGGCCTACTTTCGCCGAATTATCTCTCTCCACCCCTTAGAATGCCTAACCCTTTTGGCCTGTAGTAATTACCGTTGAAGAGCAGGAACGACCTTATGCAACTAAGAGAGGAGGCTAGAGAATCATTCCAATCACAAATAAGATAAAAGACAGAAGTTTGAAGAGGCAAACTCAACATGGTAATAACCAAAAAAAATAAAAAAATTACAACCCCAGCATGACTGCCCAACCCTTTTCGGCTGCAACCACTTTATGCAAATAAGAGAATAAGTAGAATAACAAAAATTAATAAAAAAATTATTTAGTTGACGCCGTCTGTGGGAATCGAACCCACGACCACATGGTTAAAAGCCATGCGCTCTACCAGCTGAGCTAAGACGGCTCTTCTTTTATCAAAATTTAGCAGAAAGTCTATGTCACGGACTTCGAAGGAAGAAACAATATGAGTACAACTCCTCCCCACCTTTAGCGTATGAGAGAGAGATTCTGCTCCCTCAAAACTGTGGATGCTCTCTCCCCAGATTCGTTACACAGGGCCTAATTTTTTCCCTTTTGCACAAGATACGGACCTCTTTCCAATCAGAAAGTCCCTTGATATGGGAAGGACATGTACAGACAGTCCCTATAAGGACCGGCCCTTGAAATGAGTTGTTATACATGGCATAATAATGTAATACCATGTTGATGTGTCTTGTATGGTCACCATATGTGCGAGACTGACAACGAGCTGGAATTGTTGGTTTGCCGTTTGCCCAGAGTTAAATCCCCAGATTTTTAGTAATTAGTACATTTCTACATTTTGATAGCCACGCTTATTTTACTCCTTCCCTTTTACAAAGTTTTAAAAAACTGGGTTCTGAGATTCTGGAACTCTAATTATCAGAGAAAGTTCAAACAAGCATAACGCTTGAGAGTTTGATTAATCCATACTCACTTTGCAGGACACTTTCCTTCCCAAAAACCCGTCTTGGAATCCGATTGTCTACTCAGAGGATCTGAAATCAAGTATTTGAAGTTTCAACACAACTGTATTGCAAGCCGGCAAAACCGGAATATTTGTAATCATACTAAATTCTTCCCCTTTCATTGACAAACTTTTATGGAGTCGTAATAAGAAAAGATTCATTTAAGTTTGTTTCTTTTGTGAATCCTACCAGTAGTTCTTTCTCTTATAGAATTCAGTTGATTGATGTCTCATACTTGCCAGCTTCATCTCTCTTTTTTCTCCTCTCTTAGTTTATGCCATTTTTTTAGGGCGTGTTTGGTCAGTGTTATTTTCTATGAAAAATAGTTCTAATTTCTCAATCTTTAACAGTGTTTGATTGATTCCGCAAGTTTTCCATGGAATCTCATTTTCTATATGTTACTCATAAACCACCTCCACCCCAAGTTTTTTTTTGTCACTAAAACTTTCCATGTTATACAATTCCGGGAATTTAATTATTTTCCACCTAAGTTATCAAACATACGAATTACAAATTTTTAGAGAACCCTCTTACGTTTTGTGGATATTGAAGTAAACTTGCCTTATTTTTTTGAAATACAAGGACCTCTTTGACAGAGAAGGATCCCGTTATAGCATGTTTGGTTGCATTTTTTGATGTTGAAAATATAATATTTTTCATCTTCAATGGATCATGATTGAAGTCAATTGGATTTGGTGGAATTGGTTTACATTGACAATTGAGATTTATCTTTTGGGCATAGGGTTCTAGTATTACTTGTTAATTTGATCTTTCATTTTTGAGAAAATAATGATTTTAGGTGAACATCAAAATCTGACATAAAAACTGACGTCAAATGTGGTTATAAATATATTATATTCTATTCTAATCAATGAATAATTGACACATTGATATGTCAATTTTTTATATCTATGTAGAATTACTCATTTGTACCTCGGCAAATAAGAGAGCACTAGTTTCGTTTCGTGCCACACTGTCAAGGCCCACAAACCGAAATGGGTAAACTATAATAGTCAATCAACAAATTTATCATACACCTATGCTTTACTTATTTTCCAACCTCAGAAGAGCGAGTTTCATTCTTTCAATTGAGCTAGACTGCTAATGCTTGCTCTTCTCACCTCTTCAATTGCGGGAAGAGTGAAGGTTGCACTTCTCAACGTGGAAAAGCTTAGCTTTAGTCTTCTCAGTATTTCTTTTACATATGTGGTGCAAAGCGTCTATGAACTTAATGTCAAATTTGCAAATTTACTAACTGCGTTATGGATGCTCTAAGAACTCCATTTCGCATAAGCCTTTCAACAGATTGGATATGGACCGGATCATATTATATAAAAATTCAATCCGAAAACTAATACACTAAATCCGATCCGATCCATTAATCCAGTGGATATCTAAATCACTACCCATATCCGATTATTAAACGATATCCGATCCATATATTCCGTCCGATTCGAAATTTTAAAAATAATCCCCCCAGCAAAATAAAAATAAAAATTGCTTTCTCTCTGTTATCAATAACTTTAACAACTTTAGGAACGTTTACCGTTTCAGCCATTCTTTAGACCCAACAAAGAAATAAACCACCCACAAGAGCATAAAAATTAAAAAGTGTTTATTAATTTAAGGATAATATTAGACTGTTTTCTAATTTTATGTATATATAAAATCATAATTAGTTTTCTGTATTGAAGATTAAAATTCAAATAAAAATAAAAATAAAAATAAAAATAATTGTCTTCTTCAAATGAAACAATACAAAATACAATTCCATTATAGGGTTGTGAGAAGATATTCAAGATTGAGTGTAATTGAACTCACTTGATTAAAATGTTGAAGGAATTAGTTTGCCTTTGCCTTGAAGTTGAATTTGTCAGAGTATGATGTGAGTATATGTACAGGAATTTGAATGAAATGGGGAAGTGGAGAAATCTAATAGTTATCTTGAGAATTGAAATTGCATTTAAAAGAATGGAAATATCTAGATGGATAATAAATTGTAATTGGTTATGCAAATAGGCAGCTTTAAAATTCAAAAAATAATAATTATGTATATATGGTTATTATACAAGTGTATATATATATGGAAAATTTCAAGAAAGAACCAGTATTTAAGGACCATCGTTACAGACCAAGCCATTTGGCAAGCTTCCCGATGGAATTTTTTGATGAAATTTGGTGGAAGAACATCCCCACCAAATTTTATCAAAAAATTCAACTAGAAAGTGGATTAACTACATGATTAAAAAATATTAGTTCAGAAATAGATATATAAAATATAATATTTTTCAATTCTTTAGTTAACCTACCTCCTGTTGATTTTTTTCAAAAAATTTAGTGGAGATGTTATAAATATGATGGGACTCCACCAAATTTCATTAAAAAAATTCACCGAAAAAGCATGCCAAATGACCTGGTTTGTAATAGTAGTCTTAAAATAATGGTCCTTACTTGAAATGCACTATATATATATATATATATATATGTATATACGTGTGTGTATATATATCTTTATGTATATGTCGGATTGGGTTGTAAATGGATTCAATTGGGATATATCCATATCTGATTTGTTAATTGAAGGCTAAATGGATTCAAGTCGGATTTGGATAATCGGATAAGAAATTCCTTACCATATTGGTTGAATTTGGATCGAGATCCCATTTATTGACATGCCTAATTCTGTCAATAGTCTTATAATACAGTGATAATACTGGTTGATATAAGGATTGAGAGGGAGGGGCTAGATTCACCTCTGTAACTCAAATATATATATATATATATATATATATATATAACTCCATTCCTACGATTGTGTTGACAAATGGATACATTAATTAGTTTTTGAGTAAACTATCATCATAGCTTTTAAACTATTGGAATTGTCCCACTTTGTCATTTAAACAAAAAAATTCTCATTTAAATATTTAAACTATAGACCAAATTTCAAATTGGCCCTTCCATCCAATTTAAACATTAACTTGGACGGAATCAAGGTGCAAAATTGTCATTTCAATTAGATATTTTTTAAAAAATATTTTTAATTAGATTTAACAAATATTATGATGGAAAAATAAAAAAATAAAAAAAGGAAGGAAAAGGAATAGAGAGAGATGGATCTTTAGAGAGAGAAAGAGAAAGTGTGTAAAGGGTGAAGTTGTGAAGATGAAGAAGATGAAAGTAGTGTAAAGAGGGAAAAGGTTTAGAGCCACTATTGAAGGGCTAGAGAGAAAGTAGAGTAGAGAGTGAAAGGAAAGTGCGCATGTGAAGGTGAAGGTGAAATTGAATATGACCGGCACCAGAGATGGTGGGTAGAGGAGATTGGCGGTGAAGATGTTTGATTGGGGTATATAATATATATATATGAAAATTTCAAGTAAGGACCTTAACTTAAGGTCCTTATTTACGGACTTTCCATTTTGGTACGCTTCCCGATGAAATTTTTTGATGAAATTTGTGGGGATGTTCTTCATCATGTGTAGAACATGTCCACCAAATTTCATCAAAAAATTCAACCGAGAAGTGGATTAACTACATGATTGAAAAATATTGGTCCAAAAATAGATATATATATATATATATATCCAATATTTTTTAATCATATAGTTAACCCACTTTCCAGTTGAATTTTTTGATAAAATTTGGTGGAGATGTTCTACAAACGATGAAGAACATCCCCACCAAATTTCATCAAAAAATTCCATCAGAAAACGTGCCAAAAGGGCAAGTCCGTAAATAAAGGACCTTAAGTTAAGGTCCTTATGGGAAATGCTCCCTATATATATATATATATATATATATTGGGGGTTAGGGTTTTATAGTAAATCAAACAATCCTTTTAGCATTTGGTAGACTAGATTAAGATGTGTGTGTGGGGAGGTGGTGGTGGAGGTCAAATAAAAGGGGATAGTGGTGATGGGATGAAGGGGGCGGTAGTGATGGTGGTGGTGGAAGGGAAAAGGCTGGTGATGATGGTGATAAAAGATGGTGGTGATGGGATGAAGAAAGTTGGAGGTCTCTAAAGACCCATCTATCTCTCTCCTTTTCCTTCCTTTTTCTTTTTCTTTTTTTTTTTTTAATTTTTTTATAATATTTTTTAAATCTAATTAAAATTATTTTTTTAAAATAAAAAATTTTCCCTTAATTCTGTCCAAGTTAATTGGACGGAATGTTCAATTTGAAACTTGGTCAATAATTTAAGTATTTAAATGAGGCAAAATTTTGTTAAGGGGCCAAAGTTGGACAATAACAATAATTGAGGGGCCGTTAATGTAATTTACTCTTAAGGCCTCGTTTGATTCGGATATTAAAAAGTGAGATGGGATTGTTAATATCACTTTTTTTATAATACCTTGTTTGATTCGCACAAATGTGATGGAATTACTAATACCAGTACTAACTTAATACCACTCTTTGTAGTATAATTTAATTCCAGGGGGGAGGTGGTATTGTTTATCCAGGATTAAGAAAAATGAACCATATATTTTCAAAAATGCCATTACTACTATAATATTTTCAAAAATATCACTACTACTACTATATTATTATTATTTTAATTTTTTTTTTTAAGATTTTTTAAAATTTTTTTTTTTTAATTTGTTTTAAATTTTTTTTTGTTAGTCCAAAATATAATCCCGTATACGAGTTACAGAATCAAAAATGATATTAACATCAGCATGAGATATTCCAGTATTAATACTACATGAATCAAACAAGGTATTGATATTAAATTAATACCAGAATTAATAGTCTAGTATTATTAATATTGGTATTATTAATCCCACTTACTCTAATACCTGAATCAAACGAGGCCCTTAGTTTTTTATTCCACCAAATATAATCCCATCCTAAGATCATCATTTTATGGATCATTTAGATTTAGATACCTTAACTAACGGTCAATTTTAAATTTGGTGCTTACCCTTTCAAATATTAGACTCGGGTATTACTTCAAGTAAAACCAGTCAAGCATGCGATTTCCATTCAATTTTTTAACCAACTTAGACGGGAAAGAAAAAATAAAATGGGAGAGGAAAAAAACCCGCAAGGTTACAAAAAATTTAAAAAGAAAATAAGAAAAACAACAAAACCCATCAGTGAAGTGTTTTTTGACTTGTCTACATAACCCAATAGTGAATAACTTGAAGGCTAACAAAAATAGTACCGAGTCTAAAATCTGAATGGAGCAAATGCTGAAGTTGCTCACCCCTCCGTGTCACTTAAAGGGAAAACAAAGAGAGAGGTTCCTCGCCTCCGGCTCCATACTGATCAAACCGGCCAGCCATGAAGGGGCTTCACAGACAATCCTCGCTAATAATGCCGTCCTTTGCACGGGTCTGATCAGCCATGAAGGGGCATTAGCCGCATCACATGACTATCCTCGCTAATAATGCCATGCTTTATATGATCCTATGCAGTGATAAGTATATGTAAACATTTTGGATCCTTATATGCAATTTCGTTTTGTGTTATACTAGTGCCTAGCTGCGCATAAAATCAACATCAATATGGCTAACACAAACCGGCACAGTTGACAGTGTAAAACGTAAATACAAAGCAAGCTCAAACTATAGACAATACATTATTCATTACATAACATTGTCATTGGATTCATTCAACAAACAAAACAAGGATTTTATACAAAAAGAAAAGGCAATTGGCAAACCACACAAATTCATGATGTTCAGAACATGTCTGATGAGCCACTCACTCAGCTAATAACTTGTCTAAATCTTAATAACACAAATATTTGAGCTTCAGTTTATCAGATCATTTATACATCCACTTATATATACAGAGTTGCACACACAAACTGAGAACCCTACCCTTAATTCCTGTCTTCCGCATCACCCAGGTACAAAATAATCCATACTTTCCACTGGCAGATTCAGCACTGATGTTTCCACCTACAAACCAAAAAGATCGAAGTTAAAACTTTTCCTAATATAGATTTCACCCAAGTGAGAGAGTTAAATTAGCACATTTATTATTTTTTTTCTTTGACTAGGAGGTGGTTCTATGTGCGCGATAAGGTTGAATGAAAAGCAAGGTCGAGAAAAAAAATGACCACACAAAATATATTCGTAAGCGAAATTACTTATCAATATTATGGGTGGGAACATAGTTAACATGAAAATCCGTCCCTTGACAAGGCTTTCATTGAGTGAATTGGGATTTCTAGAAATAAGTATATACTTAGAGCATCCACAATACAATGGATAGTATAGGTAGGATATATTTATCTACGAGAGCTAGCAATGGTTAAAGGTGGTGGCAAAACACACTGTTCTGTAATATAGGTTTATGATAAAGTTGAGTTTGGCTAAGTTCCTTCATGTACGCTAATGAGTTTGGCGTTAGGAGGGACACAGGTAATTGATAAGCATTTGGATGCTAAACATATAAGCAGGCCAACCCAGATGCTAAATTAATTGGCGGGTCATCCCGGACGCCAAGGCGGGCCTAGCCTCACACCAAAGCTTTGTTTTCTTTTTTTGGTTCTCCTCATTCATTCTTTTCTCATTATTCACTTTAATACCTAGACCAAGTTAAAGCGTGGTCTCCACATTCAATTTAAAGGGTAGACAAGAAGATGATGGCAAAGTAAAAAAATAAAATAAAATTCAAAGGGACACTAAAGAGTTTGGTGTCTTGGTCCAGACGCTAACCACTTTGGCGTCTTGGTCCAAACACTTAACGCTTTAGCGTTTTGGACTCGGATGCTTAATACTTTAGCATATGTTTCCAGGAATTCCGCACCATTATTTGAGCTCACAAGTAGGGTAAATATAACCTACTTATCATACAACTAAGTTTCCCATTGCGGAAGCACACATCTTTAGCAGACCTATCATTTCCCACCATTTAAGTATTTGGTATCCTACTCAGAAACTTAACAAGAGAAAAAATTAACACAACAATGAAGCTTGGTCAATGCCAAAGCCCACAAGATACAGTAAAAAACGTGTAACTGAATAACAAGTCATGATAGATGATGCAAAATAGAATCTTACGGGCTACTAGTGGTAGTAAGAATAATGTAAATATGGACAATAAAAGGGGTACCTCTTCAAACGGAACAAAGACGAAAGGTGTTAGGCCCCGCTTATGTGAAATAGCAGGGACATCTGGGTTATGTGTTTCATCGTCCTGCCAACCTTCAACGACTCCAACAAGAATATCTTCCTCGGGTCCATTAACCTCGTTGTCATTCACCCCACTTGTAACTATGGCATGTAGATCCATCCTATTGTTAGCCCCAGGTATTGTGCCCCTCAACCTGATTAAACCATAAAATTACCGAATATAAATCATAATAACCCATAGACTAACTGTGTATAATTATAGAAAATTGTGACCAACACCCATTTCACCAATGCATTAACTATGTGTTCAATAGCAACATTTTTCAGACCGACGAAAAGACAATGCGAGTGTATAAGTTTAGCTTTTTAAAATTTATACAAGCAATGCATAGATGTGTGTGTGGGTGGTGTTGGTGTGGGGGGTTAAGGGGGGAGTGAATTGAACCAGGTGGCTCATGTAATAACATTCCCAATCAACCATCAGGCCAAAAGCCTGGATCTGACAATGCTTGTGTATAATTAAGTGAAAGAACTACACTCAACCCTCTAATAATTAATAATGATGACGTATCTAAAAAAGATTAATTATTACAACTACTGAATATAACACTAACGCTCTATTAACCCAAAAGAAAGAAAAAGAAGGCATAATCGCTATTTTTGCACAAGTTATTTTGCTTTAGAAAAATATAATATATACATTCATGTTTACACACATCCATATATAGAGAGTAATTATGTAGCAAGTACGTAGTTAACTTATGTTTGGGACCACGTTGACGGGTTTGTTGAATTTCAATACTATGTAATCATAGAATGATGTAGACTTGGGTGGATGATTAGTGTTTTGATTAGTGTTTTTATTAGTATGTTAACTCATGTTCTAAATTAGGTAATTAATGTGATTTGTTTAATTGTCAACGTGACCTCACCGTTAACGTTAACCATGGCTAACTGGGCTCTGAACAGGGTCAGGATGTCACATGTTGTTTGGCTCATACCACTATTTTTCTTATGAGGTAGATCCAATGCAGAGAAAGGGAAAGGCAAAGAAGTCGAGCCATACATACTCTGCTCCCAAGTCTCCCTTGTCATCTTTCGGAGTCTTCTATTGATGGCTCTCGTGCTCAAATTTTGTTATGATACGCGGTTACCATGCATGTGTGCAGTTTTAAACTCCTTTGTTGTAATTACCTAATGGATGTAATTACGTAGCAATAGGTAGTCAACTTTATGAATGGGACCTCGTTGGCTGGTTTGTAGAATTTGGATACTATTTAATTGTAGAATGATGATGTAGACTCTGTAGATGATCATTGTTACTATTATTATGTTGAGCACCGTTCAGGTGCGAACTGGGTTTACCCAATTCGCACGAATTGAGGGGAAAAATGGCGGGTCCCACTGCTTTTGCTTTTGAACAAAAACAACTTTAACTTAAAATAATATTTTTCACCTCATCTTTCTCTCTCTCATCGTTTCCTACTTTCCTCCCCCTCTCTCATTGTTCTTCTTCCCTCCTCTCTCTCAAAGCTTAATCTCTCTCTAAGCTTGATTTATGCAGCACACAAAAATCGTGATTTCTCTCCATTTTGAAATCTTACAAATTTGAAGAACGTTTTGTTTCTTCAACAAAAAATAATCTCTTTCTAATATATGGAAACTTATCTCTCACAAAATGTGTTTGGTTTCTCTCTTTAGAAGAAAATTTCACTCATAATTTTTCTTCTCTCTTAGAAAACTAACACTCCTAACAAGTGATTTGACACCACTCCCATAGAGACACATAAGAAGTTCTCTCGGCAGAGACGAGATACCCTCTTCACTTCTCTTTCTCCATGTTCTTTGTGTCTGTATTTTCACCATTTCTCTCACCCACTAGCATGAAGGAAATAAAAGAATGATCCACTTGCAACTTTTGCCAAAAGTTTTCCCAAAAAAAATTCTGAAAACTTTTGCCCATTTTTTTTTATTTTCCAACACAATCCTTCCAATCGCAAAATGGAGAGAAATCATGATTTTTGTTGGGCAATTTTTGTTAGGCTACGGTGTAAATCAAGCTTTGTCTAATATGTATTAACACTTAAGTTATGGAAATTTCATCTTCCATCTAAATTCCACAAACTGTTGTGGGAATTATTCAGGACCTTGCAAAATGAGCTTTTGATCTTTGATGACCCTCCTCGTGATAATGCGATCTTTAGCATAGAGTAGTCCTTCCCTTTTTTTTTTGGGGGGCGTTTTGTTTGCCCTTTATTGGAGGAAAAAAAATTGAGAGAGAGAGAGATGAGGTGAAAAATATTATTTTAAGTTAAATTTTTTTTTTAGTAAAAGCAGTGGGGCCCGCCGTTTTTCTCCCCAATTCGCACCTAAACGGTGCTCTTAGTATGTTAACTCATATTTTAAATTAGTTAAATTTGTGTCAATGGTTTAATTGACTCTGTGACCTCATCGTTAACGATAATGGCAACAGTGGATAACCTGGCTCCAGAGGGAATTTAGCTCTAAACAAGGTTCAATTGTTCAGGGCATCACAGAGAGAGCCGACAACAATGATAACTGTGGAGATGTCATGCATAATTAAGGTAGTTAGGAATCATCTCTCCTAAAAGCTAAGCTTATAGGTAGTGAGCCAACAATGTATATCATGCTTTTCAAGGTGCACTTTGTTAACAAACAACAACGTGCATACTGCACAAACACAAAGGGGGGAACAAATGCAAGTGGGATTTTTTGAACCGATGACCTTTCAGAACCTGAGCTCTAATACCATGTTATGAACCATCTCTCACAAAAGCTTAAGCTATTAGGAAATGGGCCAACAATGTATATCATGCTCTTCAACAAAGGTTTACCACGTGCATAAAAGTTAACTATTGAGCTTCTAAAGGTATTACCACTTGATGGCTCAAAATAATTAAATAAGATATATTAGTATATGCACATATGCCACTATACGTACACATTGTACCAGCATATATGCATATCTTATTATCATTCTAATAATTAATAACTAGAACCATAGCACAATCAACATGTGCAATATTATTTGCACACTCGATGCATGTGCAATATTATTTGTAATTTTTATGCTATGTAGATTCTTATGACATCTTATAGTCATGTGATGGAGTAACCTGGGTGGTTAAGATTTATGTATATATAGAAAAGGTGATTGCTTCCAATCCAGCTTCAACTAGTATTTCTTTTACTAAAGTAAGAATGGTATTTTAGTAATATCAGGTACACACCAAAAACTATCCACCAAGTCTTCCTCGAGTTTAATAATATAACTAGAACTAGTGGCATACACCTAATATTATATAAATTTTTAAAAGAGGTAAAGGTATGTTTTCTACGTACATAAGCTCATGGGTTCAAATCCTTATTCAAGTTGTATTTATTTTCTAAAGCATGAAGGGTGTTTTAATAATTGAGTAATGCTACAATCATAAGAAATGTACACAAAAAATGTGCACAAGGTGAGATGTCACCTCATCATTGGGGGAAAAGTGGCCTCCCCTTCAACTCTTCATCCAATCATGAGGTGACACTTCATCTTGTGCACAACTTTTCGTGCACATTTCTTGTGAGTGTAGAATTATTCTTGGTAATTTCATGTACACACCAAACCGTCTATTGTTTAATATAATAGATTTATATAATATGGAATATAACATGATATTTTTTAATATTTACTAGTGAGGAAATAGGGAAGGACGTTAGTTCCTCAAAAAATTATAGTTTTTTAGAAATCTAGAATTATAAAACTATCAAATCTATTTTAAACGTGAAGACGATTTAGTGGTTATTTTTCTTGTGCCCACAAGAAAAAGTAACCTTCATGGCTGCATCCTTTAGAAAAAGAAATTCAATTTAAATAAGGATAGGAACCCATGATCTTGAGTATGAAGAACCCGTGATTTTACCATGTAGCCAAACACTACCTCTTACACTTCAAATGTTTTAAATTTTGCAGAATATTAGCAATTACCAAGTATAATATTGCATATATAGGTTCTCGTGTTGATTAATTAGGGGCCCTACAAAATACCTTAGGCGTATTCTCCACACAGTCGGACGCAAGCCAGGATACAAAACAGCGGCTTCAACCTGAAAAAATAAAATAAATAATTTAATTGAGTAATGCAGAGATGAAAAACCAAACGACAATTTCAACGGGAGGGGAATGCTTTCATTGAAACAAAAGCACCATCTTTGTTACACTAAGAAATTAAGTAATTGCTAAAAAAATAATATATAAATTGTTTCTAGAGAGCGTATGGCAAGTGAATAGTTGGGAACCTGGCAAAAAATAAGATTCTGACCTTGTCCTCGGTCAATGTGTAGTGGCCACTAAAAACACCGTCGACCTTAGGTGCACGGAAGTTCATGAATTTTGCTACATCCTTTACCTTTTGTGATGAATTCTAAACATTGGAGATGACAAGATAACAAAGCTTGTAATCAGATAAAGCAAGAACAACTTTCTCAAAAATTATTCCTATGCACCAAGAAAATTTAGTGGATTTTTAAAACCTTATAGAGAAATCTCCCAGAAGGATAAAATCTCATGTAGCGGTAATAGCAGACCTGCAATATCAAGGAGATTCAGCGTTAATCATCTTTTCCTTTTTCTTACTCCATTGACTGCTCAAATGTTTGCTATTAAAATTTAAAAGAAATTTTAACGAGATAAATAGTTTACATCCTTGGCCAAATTGGAAGGCTTTTGCTTTGACAAACATCTTTGGGACTTTTACATCTTGCAAACTCCTTTTGCTCTTTGAATAATGATCCCTCTTTTGCAATTTTGATCCTTTTACGATGACTTGGAAGAACAACTTAGCGCTCATTTTTGAAGTTCAAATTTTGTGTTGTTGATGCGACAAGGTAAAAACTGTGATTTAGTCAGAAAGAGAAGGCCTTGCATGTGTCTTTTGCTCATTGGTACTTCGTACAGTGAAGTTGCAACCATTAATCAAATTTTCCTTTTTTCCCCTCATTTCATAGGGGGTTAAGTTTTTAAAGAGTATGGAGTGCTTTGGAGAATCTGAAGTAATTGCTTTTTATGATGCAAATAAATTGCGTCACTATTGTGAGAAGAAATGGAAGTTCGTCCACTCTAGACTCTTGATGAATAAAATAAAAGTCAAATATGATGCAACGACATTGAAAGATGCCAAAACATACCACATGAACTGGGTTGCTAATCTTCCACTCGGCTATTCCAGCACGGATGTAGGTGTTCCTACTGACATAAAGACCTGAGTGTAAGAAAAAAAAATAGAAATTCAGTATCCCTGGACTCTGCACAAACCTTAGAAATAAAGATACTTTATACAAATAAATAAAAAACATGATGTCTAGATTTGATGCAAAGAGCTTAGCAAGAATAAGAGCTAAAAAAGAATAACAATCCCAACCAACTTAAAAAGAATACTTTTAAGTTTCAATCTGTTAACTTGCCTATGATGCTATGTACATAATCAGCACATAAGTGCCAAAGAATGTAAATATTTTTCCTAAATATTGCCCCCCACCCTCCGCTCCCCTCATACAGTCATCATAAAGTTCAACAGGGTCCTGGGTTCATGCAAAAGATGCACCGTCTTGGTGCATCTCTTATACTACAGAGTACAGACAAATAGGATATATTGAACCGTACCATATAGAGCTAACAACACCTGCAGTTAACAGTTGTTTGGGGGGGGAAATTGCAGAGGCCATAAGATTGCATATGAACTTTTAAGATCACCGTCAAAAATCCATAGCCGGATGTAGAGAAACCAAACCGTACTTACAAAAAGCTTGATAACATAGATTTCATCACCATATATATATGTATGTATAGGTATATTTCACAGACTTAACAGATGAATAAGATGATCATTCTGAAAGTGGTCTGTTTCTAGGGTTATAATTTAATCTCTAAATCAACAAAAAATGTCAAACTGCTTTAGATCCTGGGTCTTGAAAGCCACAGTTTTTTACATTAACAAATATAACTTAACAAAGTAAAAGCATATCTTTTGTTTTCAAAAAAAAAGAGAAAGTAATAGCATAGCTTACATTGAGAACAAACAAGCTACAAAGAACAAATCTTACCATCAGTCCGGACCCTTGGTCTCGAAAGCCACATTTTTCTCCATGAACCATCATATTTTGACTGCAAAATCTTATAGTTTTCCACCATGCCGGAAAGCTTCACAGAAAATGTTCTTAATTTGATTTTTATTTCTTTTAAACGATAGTTGCCAACATTTAATACGAAATGTTCAGAACAAATACGCCTACCTGCCAAGCCTTTAGGCATGCATTGCGCCAAAAAACAGGGTTTCGTACAGTATATCTCCATTTTCGACAAACACAAGCTGCCCTCCCTAAGCTGTATGGGGTCATTCTTGCAAAAATCTGCACACATAATCACCACGAAAAACCTTATAACTTCCTGTTCACATTATATAACGACCTTAAATTAGTACACGTATGGAGGATTTGCAAAGATAAAAAATAAGCTAAAAGGATAATAGTAACTAAAATTACAATATATTTGCATGCTCTGTAAAGCAACAATTAGAAAAAACCTAACACACTAAAAATGCACTGTATATTTGAGTTTTGACGACTTGTTATATAATATCATATATGGCATTGCAGCAAATGATCAAAACGATGGGGTAATAAAATTCCCAAAGTGTTAATATATATAGAGAGAAAGAATGTCAACATCAATTGTTCAGCTGTTGGATAAGCAACTGGGAGACCTGGTCATCGAGTTTCGTTCTTTGATGTATCAATATATTTTTTAGATAATTTCTTTGAACAAATCATGCTATCTAAAGTTCAAATGATAACCTACTCCATGTAGCCTGCCTATGTTGCACTGAAAGAGATACGGAAAAACCTAATACAATGTGATAAGAAATTTTTACAAAACTAAAGAGTAGACCTCTAATAAGGCAAGGGTATGGGCAATATAAAGAAAGCAAATAGCTTTAGATACAAATGCGGAAGACAAAACCTAATAAATTACCTTTTACATGTGATCCAGTGGCTCTATTTTGATGCATTTCTTTTTATCTTTCATTCTTTACCATTTAACCTTATAAAAATATTCTGAACTTTTAAACACTATTGCCATAGTCCTACTTATCTTTAGAAAAGAGTTAACAAAATAACAGTAATACCCCAAGCTATTCAAGCCATATGCAACAGTCAAACTTGCTCAGTAAGTCCATCAGTACCTATTTTGGAGTATTCAATGCGTAATGGGACGCATCGGTGATGTATGCAAGCAGTATCCATATATGAATTCCAATTCTGAACTTTTTGATGTATCTGTGCTACTCAGAATATTGCTATAGCTAATCACATACCAGCTCAAACATCTCAATATCTAAGACATTTCTCATAAAACTCAGAATAAGCGAATTAGATTGTATAAGTTGGAGCGATGTTTTCCTGTTTTCTTAGTCTTGGATAACTCATCCGGGGCTGTTCAAATTTCTCTGTACTTTTTTATTAAGTTTTAATGGAATTGTTTGTTTCTTATCAAAAAAAAAACTCAGAATAAGCATATTTACCTTAAAGAGGGGGCAAGGAAGAGCAAGAAGGGACAATGTGAAAACCCAGAATTAGAATAGACAAATACATGTACACTGCATGTACTTAAAATATGTATACGGTTCTAAATGAATGAATTAAGCAAAACTAATTTTCAGCTTCACAAAAACTAAGCTCATTCATTGATGATGCATGATGGCTTCGACACCATAAAAGTAATACCTCAAAAAGTAGCTCATCGGGCAAGCAGCGGTGTAGAAGTGCTGAATCGACAAGCGGTTTACTACTTGCACTCCCAAAAGGGGCCACAGGTCTAACATTAATCCCATAAAGATCTGAAGGGAAAATCCAAAAGATGACAAATAATTCCATTCTCAAATATGAATTAGCGCACAACAATGTGAAGGGTTTAACTTACACCTGGTGTAAAACAAAGACGTTTTACACCAGCTAATAACTATTCCAAAATTTATAATTTAACAATCTACCTGTTGGATTCAATAATTATTATATGTTAAAGATGCATGCCCAAAATTAAATTCATCAGAGAACCAGAAGTCCCCAATCATGCTTTGACTAAAAATTGTCGAGAATATAAATCCCACATTGGAAAATCAAAGCCTTTACTCAACTAATTGCAAATTGGTTTTGGAACTCTAATATGGTATCAGAAGGCAGGTTAGCCACCCAAGTGTAATGCCCAACTGCTACACGGGCATATAAAAAGTCCACGTGTTTGGCTAAAAAATTATCCCAAACATATATAAGAGTATGGACATATATATATAATTAAAATTTCAAGTGCAGGACCAGTCCATACGGACTGGACTTTTGCGACGGTTTTTCGTCGCTAAAAACATGTCTCCAATGTTTTGGCGACAAAAAGCCATCGCTAAAAGCCCCGTCCGTACCAGAAATGCACTCTATATTATATATATATATATAACAATACAGAATAGTTACAAATATCTGTTTGATTTAGAATTTTGCACACTTGAAGAATGAATTTATAATCAACTGAGCAAAGAAAAACCACATAAAATTAGGGCATTACCAAGCCAAGGCCTTTGTGTTATGAAGAAATGTGCAGCCCTCAACCTCGAAGCCGATTCGAGCTCGGCTGGAATTTTCAAGCCAAAATCTGGAACACAAATGAATTCATATTCAGAATTTACCCAAACTATAACACAAAACAAAGGCAAACAAATTGGGGATATTACAACAAAACAAATTAACAACATAAATTCAATCAACTTTTAAATTTGACACCATCACACCAATAAATTCAAAGTTGATCGATACTCAGGTGAAAGATTCCAATAAATTGTCGAAATCGTCCAATTTATCAACAAAAGTTCAACTTTAGTAATGGTATCGAGTATAGTATCAAAGTTATAATTTTTATAGGAAGACATAAAATTACTACAAATAAATTGGGTAGTTTTAAAGTAAACGACTTATCAACATAAATTCAATCAACTTCCTCTAATTTTACACCAGAAAAGCCAAAATTGATAAACATTCAGGTGGAAAAATCCAATAAACACAGAAATCATCAAATTTATCAGCATAACTGCATAAGTTCAAATCTATATTGGAAGATAAAAGACCACAACAAAATAAATTGTGTATTTTCCAATTAAACAACTTATCAACACAATAATTTGACACCAGGAAAGCAAAAATTGATCAATATTATAGCCGAAAAATATAATATAATCCTCGAAATCGTCCAACTTATCAACAAATGTTCAAATTTAATAATAATAAACGAGTATGATAACTAAAGTTGTAAATTATTATAGGAAAAAACAAAACAACAACAAACCAAATTGGGGATTTTCCGAATCAACGGCTTATCAACATAAATACAATCAACTTCTTCTCATTTGATACCAGAAAAAAGCCAAAATTGAACAATATTCGAGTGGGAAAAAACCAATAAATCGACAAAAACATCCAATTTATCAACAGAAGTTCAAATTTAATAATAATAGACGAAATAAATTGGGGATTTTCCAATTAAAAACTTATCAACACAAATTCAATCAACTTCCTCTAATTTTACACCAGGAAAGCCAAAATTAAGCGACATTCGAGCGGAAAAGTCCAATTAATCCTCGAAATCGTCTAATTTATCAACAAAAGTGGGAAATGAATGGGGAATTTTCCAAATAAACAACTTATCAACACAAATTCAATCAACTGCATCTAATTTTACACCAGGAAAGCCAAAAATTGATCGATATTCGAGTGGGAAAATCCAATTAATCGTCGAAATCGTCTAATCTATCAACAAAAAGTTCAAATTTAATTAATAATAATAGACGAGTACTGTAACGAAGTCATAAGTTGTTATAGGAAAATATAACGATGAATGAGGGATTTTGTTAGTAAAATGATTGAATTGAATGATAGGGTTTGGGAATTACCTGAAGTCATGGATTTTGTAGGCAAAATTTAAGAAGAGGAGAGAGGAGAAGTTGGGGAAATGCGAAATTCATTCGTTCATGAGTAAAATTCTCTCAAATTTACGAACCCTTGGTGTTGAAAACTGACTGTGGAAATGCCAACGATTCCGACCAATAATATCATGGCGGGCCCACATCGGAAACACGTGGTCCGATCCACACGTGTTACAGATTTTCTGAATTTCCAAGTTATTGAAAACTAGTTTAAAATTAGGGTTCTTCTAATTGCAAGTATAAAATTAAAGTGAAAAATTTATAAATTTTAGAGAAATTAATTATAGGAAAAATATTTAAGGACGTTTTCATAGTTTTTATTTTCTAAGTGAAAATTATGTATTTTTTTTTACTTTTAGGCTTTGTTTGGTTGAGTTTTTGAGTTGAATTGTTGGGAAGTGTGAAAGTAGGTTTAAAAGTTAAATTTTTTTATTGGAGTTTTTTTCAACAAATAAAAAAAACTCATTAAAAAATCAAAAAAATAGTTACGATGGATCTTATTTTATAGATCTTGATTAGTAGGTTTTAAATACATTTTTTTTATCTAATTCTGATTTTTAGATTTAAAGTTATGGTATTTTAAAAGTTTTATAGGAGAAAAAATAAAGTGAAGTGAATTTTGAAAAGTGTAAAAGTAAAGTTGACTTTTTAGTATAAAACTAAAATATGATTTTTTTTTTTATTTCCAATTGAAAATTTTATTGAAGAAAAAATAAAGTGAAATGAATTTTGAGAAGTGTGAAAGTAAAATTGACTTTTTAGTATAAAACTAAAAATTTGGTTTTTTAATTTCCAACCAAACAGGAGCTTAGTATTTAGTTACTTAGTTATACCTAAAATTGAACATTTTGATCTTTAATCCATTTTTCACCTTACTTAAAACTTATTTTCTTAGAGGTAGGTTAAGAAAATGAGTTCTAACTTTTCTGCATCATTCACTTGTCCTAACAAAGTAGTTGCAATTATAATTGCCCAGAAAATTGTGCAATCAAATACCAACAAAAATGGAAAAGACTCATTTTTCATCTTTTGACAAGTCTTTGGCAATCAAACACACCTTAGTGCATTTCATAAAGGGTTCTAGAAAAGTCGTCTAACGCTTTAATAAGCGTCAAAGTGTCCCAAAATATTTATATAAAATGTTATTAAAAATGATTTTGAAGTGTTAAAGTAATTATGCATAGGTATAATATTTTTAATATTTATAAAAGATATATAATAGTAAAATAAACTCAATAATTTAATGAATGTAGAGTGCTAATATCATGCTCGCTCGTTGATTCATCGGCACAGTCGGTTCTAATAGGCAAGCTCAAAAAAATTGCGTTTGGGTTGGTGGAAGTTATTGATAGCGGGGCAACCAAAATAGTTGTCAAAAAGGCTATCAAATTCCGAGAAGGATCCTTGTTTGAATGAATGTGGTACTGTGGTGCAATGCATTAGTGCCCTATTTGCCGTGTTCGAGGTTATTTACTTATTTTTGGGTTCGTCCCCCATTATTATAATTTAGTTGTTCATGAGCTAGTTTATCATTGTTTTTTGGAGTGTAAATTAGAGAGTTGAATCTCTTTATTTCTAAATTGACTTATGGATCTTGTTTTTAAACTTACAAATATTTTTAAGTTCGTATTTTTTGGAATATATTATGAATTACATATGTTGAAATTAAACTTGTAACTTGTGCCTTCCCAAAACCTTATTGTCAGCTAAACTATCATTGAGCACAAGCTGCTTCTTTTTTTTTTCTTGGTTTTTTCTATATAGTTCGGTTCTTGTAGTCACAAATGCGTACGTATTGTGCCAAAGTTTCTCTCCGCTAGGCCCCATGCATTTTTGAGAGAGAGAAAGAATCGAAATTAGACACAAACCAACAAAGTCGACAATTCAAAGGAATTTTTCAATCAGAGACCCATTCTTTTTCATTTGTGCAAAACTCGAAATCAAACGCAAAACGCGAAATTAGACACAAATAAATCCAATATTCGAAATAAATAAGGTGTGGAAAGCTTACAAGTTGCAATGGAGCTTAGCTTAGATCGAGAGTGTAGAGAGAGAGCTTTTGTGTAGAGAGAGAACGGTGTGGGTGTATTTCACTTTTGAAAAGTGAATGCATCAATCTTTTAATTTTTTTTGTTACAAGAATAAAGAGGATGTCAAGACACAAGCCTTCTGCTATTCTGATTAGCATTTAACAAATTAGGTTGTACTTTTCTAATTCACAATAGGTACACTCAGTTAAATAAATTAATATAAAATTAAGGACAAAATTCGGGTTTAAGCGGGAAAGTATGAATGCATAAAACAAAGAAAGAGACAAAAATAGAGGTGGCCGAGACGACTTTAATTTATGGGTAAATATTGACTGCCCGAATCATGCTTACATTATTTCATTTGAGTCAATTCTTTGTTTGTTTATGATAGTTTGTTTATGATAGTGAAACCTCAACCACTATAGATACAAGGAGCTGGATATATATTAGAAGAAATGCAGAGGTCTGCATATAACTAACATCGCAGACTCGCAGTCAATAGCCTTATAACACAATACGTGATAGTATTCAGATGGATCCTGAATTGTACAGGTCTGCCATGGTAGGCAATGTTGATTTCCTCCGGCAAAACATCGAGCATGTTCGCGTCCAAATCACCCCAAACATGAACACGGTCCTCCATGTCGCGTCCCGGTTTGGTCAAATAGAGTATGTGAATGAGATTCTAAAGAACTGCCCATCCCTTTTGACTATGGCGAATATCAAGGGCGATTCTGCACTCCACATTGCTGCAAGAGGAGGGCACTCAGTCATAGCCCGGTCCTTAATTGAACACACTAGAGCCCAGTTCAGTGGAGAGATCGAAAATGGCGATTTTACGTCCGTTGAAGAGTTCACGAGGATGAGAAACGAAGACGGAGACACGGCCCTGCATGAAGAAGCTGTGCGGTGTCGTGATATCGAGATAGTGAAGTTGTTGACAAATGAAGACCCGGATTTTTCCCATCCACCCAATCTAGCTGACGAGACTCCCCTCTATCTAGCTGCCGAGATGGGACTCGACGAGTTTGTGTATGAGATCTTAAAAAATTGCGCAAAACCGTCTTATACTGGCCCGTTCTGTAGAACTGCTTTACATGCATCAATTCTAGCCAATTCTGAAGGTAGATACTAAATTACTACTCCTCAATCTTTAATTAAAATGGTCTATTATTCATCTTGAAATGTTACAAATTAAGGGTCAACTTTTCTTTTAAAAAGATAATCGCATAGTTGGTGGGAAAACTAGGAATAAGAATAAGTGGAAGTTGGAGGGCATAAGACCAACTCAAATGATCATTTATATCCATACAAATTTCTACGATAAAAATGAGAAATAGAAAATATATGCTCTAATGAGGTTTTCTATAATCATTCCTATTGTGAAGTGGAAGGTGAGTTATATAAGGAATTCTATCATAATTTCTATATCTAGAAATGGTGTTAGAAAATTCGCAATATGACTAAGCATATTTTCATTGAATATTATTAAACCCACTAATTCTCTCTCTGGGATATTGAAAAATATAACTTATATGAAAAAGTTTTTTGCCAAAGAATCAGAGAATAATAAAAAATTTTAAATTAAGGGTCTATATTTGACCAAATTCTAAAAGGATTGCAAAGTTAACTTTGTAGTAAATTTTTAAATTGTAATTTTTTATGGAATCATGCAAAATCAAGTTTGCACTACTTGTTTTTTTAACATAATATTATAAATAAGTATTCAATTGACAGTGCTTTAGAATAATTTTAACAAGTTACATATTCAAAAGCTATTTATTAATAAATACACATAATAATATTTTTGGAATTATGTAAAGATAAGTTTGCATTCTTTATTTTCTAAACTATTACTTTGTATTTCTGTTTATTTGACGTTCTTTTAAAGTTTTATTAATGAAATATAAGAATATACTTGTTAGAAAATATAAACATATTTTTTTTTTGAAAGAAGAAGAAAAGCTCCATTAAATCAAATCAAAGCAAAGAACATCAGAAATCAAGGAAGGAGGAGCGAACACGCTCTCCACCGAACCAGGCAAAGAATTCGAAGCTCTAGCTAACGTATGAGCAACCGAATTCGCTGATCGACCAACAAAATTAAACAAACACAAACCAATATCCCTGCTGAGGGATTTACAATCATTAATGACCAAACCAAATATCGAATAATCTACGAAATTATTAAGCATAGCATTCACCACCGTCAGCGAATCTGATTCAACGATTATCCGGCTGAAGCCCCTCTTTTTCAACCAACTAAGAGCCTCTCTAAGACTGATGGCTTCTGCCAAGTTAGGAGAAAAAATGCCCGGAAGCGCACCATAAACACACGCCATAAAAACTCCTTCAGAATTTCGAAGAACACTACCATAACCACAGCACTCCGAGCCCGCAAAAACGCTAGCATCAGTGTTGCATTTTAACCAGCCACTGGGTGGCCTAGACCAAGAATGAAGAGCAGAAGAAAGAGGCGAAGCCACTGACTGAACCTGAACACGAGCAGCGCGCCATTGAGACAACATAGTCGAAGCACGCTTTAAAACTTGATTTGGCGAGTTTAATTTTCCATGCCATACCAAATTGTTACGATTATTCCATATACTCCAACACAGAACCGCAATCTCCTCCATGTCCAATTTTGCATTTACAGCACACGCCTGAGACCACCAATTCGAAAGAGAACAACTAGTACCCCATCTGTCACCAAACCAAGAGGCATTCCAAACCTGTCGAGCATACTGGCAGAGAACCAGAGCGTGAAATTCAGTTTCACCTACCAAATTACAAAGGGGACAAGTTCCTTCTTCAACCACATGTTTCATCCTAAGAGTTGTCATCGTAGGCAAGCAATTGGACATACTTCTCCACATGAAGTTACTGACTTTGGGGGGAACAGATAAAGACCATACGGTCTGCCAGTTAATAACCGTAGGACGGCTGACTATAGCGGCATCTGACATCAAGTAACGATATCCACTTTTTACTGTATAAGTACCTCTAGCATCCCATGCCCAATACATTTGATCCGGAACACTATTAAAAGGAAGGGGAATAGACAGAATGCGAGAACGATCTCTTTCATTAAAGAGATAATTTAACACATGTCCATGCCATTGATGAGTAAGATTATTTATAAGCACCGCTACGGAGGCGTGTTCATAACCATGAACGGGCGGGGATTCAATAAAAGGATTACGCGAATCAGGAATCCAAGGAGACTGCCATATACTAACCGAGTGCCCGCTACCAATTCTGACCCGGGCTCCTTCTCGAATTAATTGTTTAGCTGCCAAAATAGATCTCCACGTATAGCTAGGATTAGACCCTTCTGTCGCACCAAAGAAGTTAGAATCCGGATAATACCGAGCCTTCATAACCCGAGACACCAATAGACACGGATATTCAATGAGTCTCCACCCTTGTTTAGCTAACATGGCAATATTAAAATTTCTAACTTTTCGAAAACCAAGTCCACCATCCAATTTCTTTAAGCACAGATTAGCCCACCTCTTCCAATGAATACCCCCACTACGAATCGACCCGGAACCCCACCAGAAGCTATTCATCATACGTTCCAGCTCCTCACAAAGCAATACCGGAAGAAGAAACACGCTCATAACATAACTAGGGACCGCTTGGACCACGGCTTTCAGAAGAATTTCCTTACCCGCACGAGATAACAGCTTGCCCCTCCAACCCTGCAATCGTTTCCAGGTTTTCTCCTTAACAAAATTAAACGCATCAGATCTACTACGGCCCACTAAAGACGGAACACCCAGATAATTACCATGATTTTCACACATAAACACCCCCAAATCATTACAGATAGCACCCTTTATTTCCAGCGGAGTGTTGATACTAAAGTAAATAGAAGATTTAGAAAAGTTGATCTTTTGCCCAGAAGCCGCCTCATAATTCGTCAAAACAGATTTGATTTGAGCACACTCCGCCAAAGAGGCTTGGAAGAATAAAAAGCTATCGTCTGCGAAGAATAGATGGGAGATGACAGGAGCAGAACGAGCAACTTTACAGCCGTGAATAAGACCCTGACTTTGTTTCTGAGAGAGCAACGAAGACAGACCTTCAGCACATATCAAGAATAAGTACGGGGATATAGGATCACCTTGCCGAAGTCCCCTTGTAGGAAAAATAGGTCCGACATCTCCCTCCTCGAGACGAACCGAATAAGTAACCGAAGTGACAAAAAGCATCACCAAATTCACCCATCTCCGATCAAACCCAAGCTTCAACATCATATGTTTAATGAAAGTCCACTCTACTCGATCATAGGCTTTAGACATATCTATCTTCAAAGAAGAAACTCCTGTATTACCCTGACGCTTGCGTTTCAAAAAATGACCTATCTCAAAAGCGATAAGCACATTGTCCGTGATTGACCGACCAGAAATGAACGCACTTTGAGATTCAGAAATAATTCCCTCCATCACAGCCTTCATACGAGTCGCCAGAACCTTCGTCATAATTTTTATGACAACATTGCAGAGAGAAATTGGGCGAAAATCTGTAATTTTCGACGGAGCCTTCACTTTGGGAATCAGAACAATAGTTGTATCGTTGAAGCCCTCAGGCAACCTACTATTATTTAAACAATCTAAACATACAGCAGTCACCTCCTTTCCAACTTCAGCCCAAAAATGTTGGTAGAATCCTGGATTAAAGCCATCAGGCCCCGGGCTTTTATCCGGGTGCATAGCATCAATAGCTTGCTTAATTTCATCCTCCACGAACGGGTGCATTAACATTTCATTTTGGCTTGCTGAGATACGACAATTTACAGCCTGAAGAATAGACTCATCATTACACCCCTTCGACTGGAACAGATTATCAAAATAGTCCCTAACCAACTCTGGCAACCCAGAAAACCAAGAACACGAGAGACCATCATCATTCACCAACTGATTAATTTTATTCTTTCGTTTGCGTGATGAGGCATAGTTGTGAAAAACTTTAGAATTTGTATCACCAGACTTAAGCCAGAACAACTTGGCTCTTTGAGACCAATAAGTAGTACGTTGAGATAAGAGAGATTGAAGATGTACCTTTTCCGAAATAACAAGTAATTGCGAAGTAGCATCTCCTGATCGAGACAACCGTTCAATTCGAGACCTGGAAGCATTGATATCCGACGAAAGCTTTTTAGAAAACTCTTCTCCCCAAGCTCGTAATTCTTCCCCACACAATTTTTGACGAACTGTAAAATCTAGTTGAAGATTGTCGCTCCACACCCGCTTTATAATATCGCGGCACCCAGATTCAGCGCACCAATTATTCTCAAAACGAAAAACTTTTCTACGGCTGATCCACTGAACTGGAAAATTAAGAAGCACCGCAGAATGATCTGACGCCACAACAGGGATATTGAGAAGTTCAGTACAATCACTAACCGATCCCCAATTACTAGAAACAAAAGCTCTGACTAATTTCTCTTCCACAAAATTATCAGATCCTCTTCCTCGTTCCCATGTATATCGATGACCTCGCAACGAGATTTCCCTTAACCCGCTATCTTCAATGGCAGAACGGAACCCACGAATTAAATGGCTAGATCGACGAACACGACCTTGCTTCTCAGAGTGAGAAAGAATATCGTTGAAATCACCAAAGATGCACCACGGCAACGAAGAAGAATGCGACAGATGCCGAATTTGGTTCCAAGAATCTCGACGTCGGGTCTGCTCCGGAAAACCGTAGTAACCCGTTAATCTACATTCAACTTTATTGGGGAAGGAAAAGGTAAAATCAATAAAATATGGAGAATAGCCTAATAACTTTGGGCCACCTCCATTTTTCCATAAAAGGGCCAGCCCACCACCAGCATTTGACCCTGCCACAAAAAATAACCCATCAAATAAAAGATGGGCCTTAATCCGATCAACACGCTCCCTCGAAATTTTGACTTCAATTAAAAAAACTAAAACGGGCTTAAAACGGGACACTAAGTCCTTTAACTCTTGAACCGTCTCTGGGTTGCCCAGCCCTCGACAGTTCCAACTTAATAGCGTCATAATGCCCGGCGGGCCTGGGGACCAGAACCCGCCTCTACATGGTTTTTTGACCCATGCATTACTATATCAAGATTGTTATTGGAATTATCATCCATAATCATCAAATCCACAGCTTGAATTACCGAATCACTTGCTCCAACCTCCATGCGGCGCCTTTTAGGATCTAACGCAATCAAAGCCGCACCTTCCATATTTAATCCATAATTTGAATTTGAGTTCAAATCCTCACCTTCCCTAACCCCTCCACTAGTCACGTTTCCAGCCAGGATTCTACTTCTCTCTATCCCACGCGCAAAATCAGCACAACAGACCGTTAATCCCTTTCCCTTATCCAAACCCACTGATTGTGCATTATCAGAATTCCCCGTAGAGTAATCCGAATTAGTGCCGCCTTTCCCGCTATCCGGTAAGCTGACAGAACCCATGGTGTTCCCTTTCAACCATCGCTCACCACCACCATGGAAATTCCGCCGATTAGGTGCCCGAAGCCATGTACCGTACATTTTCGGCTTTGATTTGTCTGGATAATCGAAGAACAATTCGCAGAATCTGTCCGAATGACCAATTAATCCACAGAAAAAACAAAAATTTGGTAGTTTCTCATATTTAAAATTAATCCAAGAGCCCTCTGAATTGGCACCTGTACTTCTGAGCTTCATCCGCCTTTTGATCGGCTTGCGCACATCCAGAGTAACACGTATGCGCATATAGGAATTCCAAGAACCTGTAAAATTATTGGGATCAGATTCAATAAATTGACCTATATAATTGCCCACATCCCTTGCTATACAATCAGCCATGAAACCCATTGGTAACTCATAAACTTGAATCCAAAAATCCACAGAGTGAAGAGGAATTTGCTGCGGATTCATCCCTCGTTCCAGCACCTGAAATACTAGTAGTTGCTGATCAAAAGTCCACGGACCATTCTTAACGACTCTCTCCAAATCCATAGGATGATAGAACTGAAAAATGAATAGATTCGGACCAACATCTTTGATCCAGACACCCTTTACTGGTCTCCAAATTGAAGCCATTGTATTTTTCATAGCCGCAAAATTTATCGGCCGATCAGATAAAAATCTACCCACTAGGCACCATTGGAGATCTAAGTTCTCCTTGTCGTTTGTCACCGGTGGTAAGTTCAGATCCACTCCTTCCTCTTCCTCCAACGAGAGCCGAGCATAGATGTCCAGCACCTCATTAGCCATCACGAAGGAATCAACAAAAGCTAGAAAAAGAAACCGACAAGAACAAAAAGAAATCACCACAAGAACTATCTCTCTGCTCACCTGTCAATTGAACAGGACATACCCACACCTCCACGGAGAGAGGACAAACCGACAAGAACAAAGTTAAATTTGCATAAAACACAATTTTGTGCAAAGTTAAGTTTGTACTCTGTCAAAACCCTTATTTTAAAACACAATTGATAAACAAACTCTTATCTTAGAATGCTAATGATATCTAACCCTTTATTTCTAAAAAATATTATTCGTTGGTGTTTTTGCGAAAAACATTATCACACATGCTCTTTTACTTTTTTTTCTAGAAATAGAAATTACCATTAGAAATAGCGTAAGCCTATGAGGAAATCTACTAGAGTAGTAATAACTTCTTTGGGAGAACATGGCTACATGACGAAAAAATAGTAATGAATTTCAGCCCTTTAGTCATCGAATTTTTTTTTAAGTCAATTGTGGGAAACAAATCATTTATTGTTGTGGTCTGTCCGTCAATTTATGTTAAAATTGGCTAACCGAATGCATAAATCATTTACACAAATCACGCCCAGCTTTTCAATTTCTTCGTTGATAGCCCCTTTGTGTTGATTTTACATTGTCTTACACCTCATTATCTCAGCAACAATTTATTTTATCTTTTCGCCACCATTCACCATCCATCACCGGCCACCTCGTGCAACAATGTAACAATTATTTTAATTGTTTAGATTAGTAAGATGCGTTGTATAGCCCATGCTTACATATGTGATATTATAAACTATTAAAATAATTGTGCAAACACTCAAAAGAGGTGAAACAAAAAATATAGTCAAATGGCCGGACAAGTGAGGTGAGAGTCCTTCATTGCATTTTATCCTTTTTAAATTGAGAGGCTATTATTCTTTTCAGGTATCCTAAATTAAAATTTTAATATCTTTTTATTGACACATAATCACTATACATGCAAAATTCAGTATAACTTACATTTTTTATTGTTTTTAAGAATTCACTGTATTTTAATTAGTATGTATATATTTAAAAAGAGTATGAAGTCAAATTAAAGTACATTGCGGGCATGTAAATTTAATTAAGGAAAGATAGGAGGGAAAGAAAAAGGAAAAAGACATATTTAAGGAAAAAAAATTAAAAAAAGAAGAATAAGAAGAAGAGTTTTCACCAACTTTGCAGGCAAGTAACTCTCTCATACCATATTCAAGTGGCTTATACTTCAAACCATTACTTACAACACATATCTTTATACAACTTTCATGTTTTGCCTGAATTCTGATTCACGTATCTTGAGGGTCTAATAACTGCTGAAGTTGGCATGGGGGTTTGCATATAGGCAAGTGTCATTAGTTTAATCCATTCAAAATCCCAACTTCAACCATTGATTAGACTCTTGAGATGTGTAATTCGAGATTCGGCCTAAACATGAAAGTTGTATTGGAATATGTGTTCTAACTAATAATTTAGACATTAATTTGGATGTCGCATTTGAGAGTTTCAAGTCCACAAAATTGGTTAACAAAAACTGAGGGAAAATTAAGTGTACTCCATCCATTAGTTTTATGAACGGAATGTAACGGACATGTCAAATTAACACAAACTAATAGTTAAAGTGTAAATTGGCCAAAAAAAAAATATATTGTAAATCCGACATTGAAAATTGTTAATAATTGAAGTGTCAAATTGATTAATTACTCCGTATATATAGTTTACTGTGACTTTCTCAAATAAAATTGGAAGGCTAGCCAAATTTACACTAGACCATTAATATATTTATAAATGTTATTAAAACTTGTTTCTAACCAAATAGTACTCACAATGCATCCTTTAACTCCAAGTCATAGACTCGAGACTTGTTCATGTGCCATACTTATCTGCTTCATTTTGAACCACGAATCTTATTCAAAATTGTCAACTCATATAAAATAAGCATATCATTATTAAATCAAGTAGATACTATCTTGCTCACCAAATTTTTAACTTTAAATCAGCCCGGCGTAAATGCGTAATATTAATTCCTGGTTCCACCCCTACTCATAACCTCTTTCAGGAGTCACTTGGACATTGTTGGAGTGGAAGCCGAATCTAGGTACCGAAGTAGACGCTGATGGATGGTTACCTCTCCACTATGGTGCTAAACTAGGTCACATACATATGGTTAGACAGCTACTTAATAACAATCGTTCACTGGCATACTTTCCCACAAGTGATGATTGTAAGAATGCAGCTCTTCACATAGCAGCTGGTAAAGGAAACATAGATTTAATGAAAGAGATTATGCCCCACTGCCCAGATTCTGTCAAGATGGCGAATGCACGTGGTAGAAATATCATTCATATTGCAGTGGAGAACAAGAAAATTAAGACAATCAATTTTATATTAAGGCAGCCATTTGTAGACAGCCTTATAAATCAAAAGGACGTTGATGGGAACACGCCTCTCCATCTTCTTGCTGTTTATAAGTGCCGCGCGCTAGAACTGATATTCCATCCGAAGGCGAATGTGTTCTATAATAAGGAAAACAAGTCTCCCCTAGACTTATGCAGTACTCTCAAAGTTATCGATGTTGAGGTAAGCATGCATCCAAATTTAGTTCAATTTCCTACATAACATTGGTTAATTAATTATGGGTATGGATATATATGTACATATTCGTACTGCAACCTATAGCACTAAACCATGCGTCCATGCTAATTCATGTCTTGTGTGTTGAGAATGGGTGTCTCAAACCATAGTCCCACATGGAAAAAATTGAACAACTCAAAGTGTCACCACATAGACGTTCAACCTTGTGGCAGCAGGTGTTGTTACTCCACCAGTTTTTGGCTAACCAAAACCTTACTTGGTTAGTTCTCCAAACTGTTTTCAAATTTCACTTTACTCCAACAAATATGAAGTTCAAAATTTTCTTTTTAAACACATTTTGAGTTTCATTTGATAAAACGCCAAATAATTGATAAAAAGGATCGAAGGGCCATAAAACTGATTTGAAGTTGAAAAGTAGTTATGTAGTCGAGCGGAAGTAAGGCAAAACTCAATAATTGAACTTGGAAATCAATTGCTAAAAGGTCTGTCTAAATCACATTGCAATTGTCAACAAGAACACTTGCATTTATACATTTTGAACAAGGAAATTAATTATAGACCCTACAATTGCCACTCACCTATGGCTAGCTAGCTAGCTAACTTTGGATTTCTCGCCCTCGGAACACTGGATATTTTTTTTTTGTTTGTTAGCTTTTTTGCTATCCGCCCTGTAGTTGTGTTTTCTTATATTTTGTAGATTTGTTTTGATTGTGTTTGTTTGTAGGCTGTTTTGTTTCTTGTTCTTCTTCTGTTTGTACAATATAAAACATAACAAAACGAAACAGTTGGTGGCATAGGTACTTCAACGTTATTATTTCCCAGAAACTCGAAGTCAAATTTGTGGTGTTTTGGACCTTCCAATGACATCTACTCACAAAATCATGCAACTCGTAAAACATATCATTATCACTATCACTTTACAGGCCCTTTATCTTATGTCCATTTGAGGATTAGTGGTTATTTGGATAAGTATAATTATCTCAATTAGATTCACAGGTTTGAAAAGGACAAACCCCACAATTGAACAACCCCTAAATGGTGTCAAAAGATATAAAATTCTGCATAAAAATGTACTGCAAGCAATGTAAACCTTGATAAAAAAAAATAGAGAACAATGTCTTTCTATGGACGGTCACTTCCCCAAACATTTACTTACTTTTGGATTAACACCCAGCACCTGTAATTCCATACATATATATATGCACACGCCAAATTAGTAACAGAGCTTGCTTCCAAAAACAAAGCACAAGTCAATAAAAATGAAGAGAACAGAGTTAATATAGTATACAAACAAAATCAAATATAATGCAGAGAACAAAGTCCACTAGAAAACAAGTGAAACCCAAGACCCTAATACACAAATCTTAATCATGCAAGGGTATAAAGTTCCTTACTTTCTGCGGGTTTTCTCCAAAAGTCTGATCTCTTGCATTATGAATGTGCTCTTCTTAACATTATATAGTTTTGGATCTAATAATGTGGTCTAAAACTAATTTTGGGGTTATTGTTTTCCAATCGAGAGACTTGAATATTCTAAAGCTACTCTTCTGTGTGGTTAATTTGGTGTGTCTGTGTGTGATGTAGTCTATTAAGTACATTTTAGTTTATTTTTACATTTTATGCGTAAGGGATCTGTACGTGTGAAGATTGTTAAACTATAGTCTTTTTGTGTGATAAGAGACTTGGAAGGACTGCAAAAGAATTGTTTTCCGTGTGTGCGTGTGGGCAGGGCTGGACTACAAGTGCCCTCTTCTTTTTTATTGTTCTTATTGTTCCTTACTTTCATAGCTAATTGAATAGACATACTTGACATAATTTTTTTTTTAATAGAACATAAAATGCCTATGGGATCTTGGTACATTGGTGCATGATCCCGCAATTTGAAACCAAAGTTCCTAACTTTGTTTTTTTTAGTTATGTAATTACTATAGCATCTTGTTTCAGGACGCCAAAAAGTTACAGCTGATTAAGTCAGATTTTGAAAGAGCTAGTTTAAAGCGTAAGCAGAATTCAATTAGCAAGGATAAGACATCTACCCAAGAGGATGAGGAGAAAAGTCATGCTAAAATGCAAGTCAGTCACATGGTAAGTCGAGCTAATGCAAAGTTGTTAGTGGCGGCACTTGTAGCAACCATAACTTTTGCTGCTGGTTACATTGCCAGGTGGTTACAACAATAATATCAGGCCAAATGAAGGCATGGCTGTCGTTACAAGAAAAGCAGCTTTTAATGCGTTTGTTATAACGGACACCATATCGGTTATGTGCTCCAGTTGTTCCGCGTTTGTTTACTTCTTCTTAACAGGTGTAGATGACCACGTTAGAAAATTTGAAGTACCTAAACTTTGCTAACAAAAAGCCCAGTGTTAGCACAAGGAACAATGATGATTTCATTCATTACTGGCATACATGCATTCTTGGAAAATTCATCAGGCCTCTCAATTTCTACCTTAGTGACAAAGGATGTTTCTTCGTTTCCATTTATTTTGTTCTTTCTTATCTTGAGAGGCTGTGAGGATTTTCAACAGGCTTTACAATTCCAAATTAAATTTGTGCAATTACGCAACGTGCGATAGAATTGCTTGTCATATCCGTTTCTCTGTTACTTCAATAATATTCTACTTTCAAATGAAAAATTCCTGCTTTGGTGAGAACCAAGCATAGTCTTGGACCAAAGAAAATCCCTCACTATTCAAACCAGCAAGTAAAGCCGATTCTGATCTAACTTCCCATTTACGAGGTCCTGAACAAGCTCAGTCCATTATTGTAGAACACAAATCGTAAGCTCCAGGTTCACTCGCAATTGAGAAATCAATTGCAGTCCAAATCCTACTGGGGAATTCTTCAACAAATCCATTTCAATGCATACTTTGGCTACGTTATAACAAACTAACATCGACGTAGATGCATCCATCTGCATTGTAGGTAAGTAAAAATTTAGTCCACACATATGCGTAAACTAAATTTTAGAAACTTTTTAGTTCTATACTCGAGCAATTTCTAGCCCCTTTCCATTCTTAAGTTTTCTATTCTTTCCTCTAGAGGTTTGAATTACTCTAGAGAATAGAACTAAACTCGGACGGTTTGTTTAAAGTTAGATGACTTAAATTTTGCCATGTCCCCTTTAAATATAAACTACTTATCAATATCTAAACGATATAAATTTAAATTAACGGTGCAAATTTGTTCTAATCTCTTATAAGGTGATTCTTTAAAGAAGCACCCTATACCAGGATCTTATCTTTGGCGTGCCCAACTACAAACAATACATAAATGTTAGCCAATATCTTCTATAAATACAATACATTCATAATGGCTATATGCAATAAATTATTAAACATTTTTGGATTAATATATTGGGTCGTTTTTCTTCTAATAGCTAGACCTAGCAACGGGTCGTGTCGGATTGAATCAAGTTCTTGTGAAATACTGGCCGGTAAAACCGAACACGACCATTAAGATAATGGGTGGAATTTCAATACATGAACACGTTTCGTTACTTTATCGGGTAACACAACATGACCCGTTTCACCCATTAAGCTAATGAGTTAGTCCGGGTAAATCCAATAATTCGACACGATTAACATATTTTAGCTCTTAAAGGGTTCTTATCATGTCTAACGTTATCTTTCATGTCTTATCGGGTTCACCCGATAGTGATCCGAACCCGATAAGGGTCTACCCGAAAACTTATAATTTTATATTGTTTCGTGTTGTATTATTGTGTGGACCGATCCGAATTTATCGGGTCAACTAATAGCTATGCGTTTAAAGGTACTACTGGTGATCTAGATTATAATTTTTATGAATATCTATAAAGGATCAGTTTGCCTAGGTGATTCTATTTTTGTTAGGAAAAAATAAAATAAAAAACTTTAGTCAAAGACTAAAGTTAAATTTTAAATAGTGGGTTACACACATACATATATTAATTGTTTTCTAGAGGGATTTGTAATTGCACCTGAGGCCTTGATGGGGCGGGTTTGAACTTGCCCTTTGATTTCCGCAAGCGGTCACATGAAATACTTCATTTTTAGTATGCGAAAAAAACTTGCATGGATTTCTAAGTTGTAATTGTCTTTGACTAGATTTAAACTTTGAACCTACCCTAACATAGTTCAGATTCCTCTTTGAAAACTTCTATTACAACCCTGTGAAATATTCCATCCCAATTACGCAGTAAAACATGCCTCTTCAATTTGTTTGGAAATTTCGAACTTTCATATGAAAGAGGGTGCACTTAACATTGAGCTAAAAGTTATGCGTTTCTCTCGTAACAAGATTCATAGGTTCAATGGATATGGACATGATGTTAACCTTTTTGTTGATGTATTACATGTGGCGATAAGATGAATGGATTGAAGTGTGGGGCCTCTTCCCCCTCCCTGTATGTGGGATATTATTAGTAGCATTAGGGGTGAAAATTGGGACAGCAAAAAATAAAATCAATTAGAAAAATTGATTTTGGTTTCACATATTTAGACACCAAAAGGCAAAATTGCCAATTTTCTTTGGGTTGGTTTTGATTTTAAAGTTTTAAAAACCGAAATACCGAACAAAACATAGAATACTAAACGAAAATACCGAAAATAAGGATAAATAATATATTTAACTATATTAAATTGACAATATTATTTTAACACTGTGGATATATTATTATAGAATATCTTTGGCTTTATATATTGTGTACAATTTTAAAGTTTATGCCGAGAATGTTATTTGTGAGATAACATACATAAATTTATTTAAAGAGACACATGTGATAGTATAAGATTATTAATATATTTATAATCTAATTCTTAAAATTTGAATTTCATTGCTTCAAAATTTTGTATATTTTGACACTTTTATGTTAGTGAAGTCATTATAATCCATATGTAAAGATGTGAAATAATATAATCATATTCTTTCAATTGAGAAAATACATGCTAAAAATAAAATTAACTATATATACCAAAATGGAAAAAAAAAAATACCAAAAACATAGTGAATAATACCGAAATTAAAATAAGAACACCAAAAAAAACCAAAAATTTGAAAGACCGAAAATACCAAAGATCGGAATTACCAAACATCATAGTGTTTTTATTTATTAATCTTTTTTTTCTAAAGCAAACAACATCGTAGTTTCCGTTATGGTATAAGCCAATTACTGAATCAAACTGACCAATTCCCACCCGTAAGTAGTAGGGAAGAGAGCCCACTTTAAAACCAACAAATCCAAAGGGAGCCAACTTTAAAAGACAGCAATCAAGTCTAAATAAAATTATAGCTAAAGTTCGTATAGAAGTTTTACAAATTAAAATGCTAATCAAATTTTAGTGTTTGATCATTTTTTGAACTCCATAACCCAACTATTATAAGCACAACAAATGACTTCACAGCCAGAAAATCCAGATTTTACAGCCAAAGCATTGTAATCCTTTTGCGTGCGCTCTTTGCCACCCGGGTTTTGGGCTAACATTATCAAATCTTGTTCGAAGACAATTTGAGACGAAACACTACTCTCGGGCACATCGGGGAGAATCGATTCTACGATGATGACCTTACCGGAGTCCGGTAGGGCTTCATTGCAATTTGCAAGAAGTTTCAAGCAATGCTCATCACTCCAATCATGGAGAATCCACTGCAAATTTTCATATATAAAAAGAACAAGAACATGATTTATTAGAAAATCAAAAGATTGATGATAAATAGTGAAAGGTGATATAAAATGAAAATGGTTACTAAATAAAATTCGCATTTATAATTTTCATGCCTAAGATGAATTACTCTTGTCAATGCAACACTAATCAAGTTAGCACATAGACAATAGGATAAATTACCTAGATAGACGTAAAACTGGGCCTTACAAAGCAGGCTCTAGCCCAGTCTAACAAAAGAAAAATGCACTATTAGTTATACTTTAAAGAAAATTCTACGTATCCCAATTCACTTCAGCACACTCCTCTGTCTATTCTGATTCCGCACCTGGTTATGGTTTAAAAAATATTCTTATAAAAGAAATGATTAATAGATTCACCTTTTTTCCAATTGAAACGATCATTACCTCAACAACTTTTACAAAGAGCAAATGAAATGATTAGTTAATGCAGTAAAGCCAGCACTAATTAAAGGAGGAATAAAAATCTCACCTTCATGAAAATGGCATCTCCTTTTGGAACACTAACAAACATATCTCCTCCAACATGCTCCACACCTAAACACAATCATAGTAGATCTTTAGTAAGTCACAATTGCATAAATGAAGCATCGACATGCCATATCGCATATGATAATACGACACAACTCAATTCGACAAGTTGACATATGATACAATTGAAACTTGGGATACAAACATCTATACTTGTTGGCGCACATGGTTATTACTTTATTGCTTGGTATATATTGGTAAAAAGTAGAAAATTAACATAATTCCAACTTCAAGATTAACGTCGGAAAGGGATTAAATGCCAACAAAAAGAAATGAGTTACATTTTGACCCTTTTGAACTGTGCTGGCCAGTGTGTTTGAACTTGCCAAAAATTTAAGAAAGGAGATTTTAGCATCAAGTTCCTAGGTTGGAATACTTTTGCAATTGAATCGACGTGCTTTAGCATTAGCAACAAGTCCCTTCGTCGAGCAGTAACATTCGCAAACAGTCTCAGTTAAACAGTAAGATTAGTAAAAAGTACCTCATTAGTGACTTTAGCAGTAAGTCCCATAATTAACAGTAACACCAGCGAAATCGACAGCTTTTCAAGATTTGATGGCAAATTGTGTTCCCATGAATCTTATGGACAATTAGCTAGGAATAAGCATCCCTTATTTTTAAGCAGGAACATTACACGGCCATAACATTTGAAAAAAAAAAAAAAAACTCTAAACAAGCTTTTACTGACAATTAGTTCTTCATTGAAAATTAAAGTAAATAAGTATGTCTAGGAATTTTTCACTAATTTTGAACTCATGTGCAAGAACACTAGTATTCAAATTAAGGATCATTTACAATTTTTCCACAACACGTGTTGAATATAACCCCACAGCCTCATGAAAGGAGACTAAAAGAAATAATGAATAGGGCAGGCTACGAAGATGCGTAGAGTGGGTGACTGCACAGGGCCCTTGTTACAATAAAAGTTTTTATAACTTGTGCAAGGGGCCCAATATTTTAAACACAACATTACGATAAGAACCCAGGAAGTATCTTGTATATGTAAAATGGGTTTCCGTTTTAATTTTTGTACAGGGCCTTGTATATCTTTACACCAACTCTGAAAGAAAACAAGAAATTAAATACCTGAATAAGAAGGGGCATCAGCTAAAACATGAGGCAGATCAAAATTAATGGCCTTAAGGTGAGGATACTTGGAGGTGATGATGCTTAGAGTAACACCAATGCCACCACCAACATCAACCAACACATTGAGGCCCTCAAAGCCTTTGTAAATTTCAAGTATCTTTTTTATGATCAATGTGGTGTGATTAGACATGGCCCTGTTGAATACTCTGTTGAACCTTTGGTCTGTTCTTGGGTACTCAAATGCTGTCATTCCATAGGCTCTGTTGAATGGTATTCCCCCTTCTAATATTACTTCATTCAAATGATACCTGCAAAAATTATATTAACTACCAATGCTGAAAATAACCACACTTCATTTGCTATGGCCCACGCGAAAAGGCCCAAGTTGAAGAAGTCTAAAGGAGATGTTGTAACGATGATGTTGTGTAACATAATTATTATTGCTTGATGGATTTGTAAACTAATATTGTGATGTGATTGTGGAGTCTGTGAATCAAAGCTTTGCACTTCATTACGAAAGTTCTAGTTACAACTGTTATTGATTGATTTTGGGTTATATGTTTAGATATTTAATTATTTATAGTGGTACTGAGTTGGTAAAGTGGATATTTGCCATTTTCAATTCCAAAAGTTTTAATACTGAAAATCTTAGAAATTGAACTTGACCCAAAATGAAAAATAATAATTTGGATTTAGAATTGTGACTCATAAATGTAACTTAATGATGTGGCACTAGCGCGTTAATTAGTGTAGTGAAAGGACAAGAATGCATATCTCACGCCAAATAATAAACTTATTATATATCATCTAAGTCACATTTATTAAGATTATTTCTCCCTCCGTTCATTTCAATTATCTACTATTCTATTTTTAGATGTTCCAAAATAGTTGTCTACTTTCTATATTTGGCAAGTCATTAATTAGAGCACTTTTTATTATTTTTAATATTACCCTTTAAATTATTACCACTTTTTTTATTGTAGGTCTCGTCACCTTTTTTTATTAAAAAAAAATAAAAGACATTTTTAAAAATAAATATTTTTTCTTAGAATAATCATTATATCTATTTAAATTTTAATTTTTTAAAATTAGATAATTAAATTGAAACGGAAGTAGTAGAGAATTACTGCGTGTCATACATTCAAAAGAGAGAGAAAATTACACGTGTTAAGAGAAGCATACAATGATGTAAATAAAAAGCCACGTTTACCAGCTCTCCATGAAAATCTTGTCATGATGCAAGAGAAACAAGGGCCCCACGGACCCTCCTTCATCACCACCATCATTCCTCATGAACTTGCAGATGGGCCCCACCCCATACACCCTTTCCACGTCACCATCCGCTCCGGTCCGTACACTGCACTTCACCACCTCGTAACTCGCCAAGAGCCTCAGCATCCGGTCCAGCAGAACCGCCGCCTGCGGGTTGCTCGTCGGAACACGCGCGGCGATCTCGGAAGGTGAGAGCCACGCGCCGTCGCCTGCGGCGGAGATTATGCCGATGAGGTTGAGCTCCAGCGCCGACTTCAGCACCATCGGAAGGACCACGGCGTTGGCTAACCGGACGGCGAGTTTTCCGATTTCTTCTTCTTCTTGGTCTTGGTTTTGTGGGTCTTGATTGTGGGATGTGCTCATTTTTCCTTTTTTCCTTTTTGGGGTGATTGGTGGGAGAGAAAGTGGAAAGGAAAGTGAGAGAGGGTTTTTTATTTTTAATTGATAGAAAATTTTAGTTGTATTTTTGTGCGAGGTTTTAATGGGTGGTTCAGATGGCAATTGTGAATTTATATCAAATGAATAGCAGCATTTTTGGTTAATGATATGGACTTGTAGTTGGTTGGATTAGGGGTGTTCTCGAGGGCTGAAATTAGGCTGATTAAAAGACCATTTCATAATAATACCGAAAAGAAAAATAATTTAAAGAGAAATTAAAAATTCGAATTTGGTGTAATTTGATTTTGAGTAAGCCCCTGTTTGTTTGTTAACTAAAATTTTATTTTTTAGTTTTTTTACCAAATATTAACTTTACTTTTATACTTTTCAAAATTTATCTCACTTTATTTTTCTTCTAATAAATTTTTTAATATAGCATAACTTTTAATTCAAAAATCGAAATTAAATAAAAAAAAACATATTTTAAAGCTATGCATGGAGATCTATAAATAAGATTCATTGTCACTATTTTTTGAGTTTTTTTCATGAGTTTGTTTAAAATTTAATTGAAAAAAAATATTAAAAAAACTCTAACAAAAACCAAATTCAATTTTCAATCTACTTTCACACTTCCCAAAAACTAAACTCAAAAATTCAATTGAAAAAACTTAACTAAACTTCCCTTTTAAATCTTTCAAATTTAGACTCCAACCAAAAAGATCAATTCAGCGTTATTCGTTTTCATAAAATTTCTTTTAGAAAATAATAAATTGTACAGTAAAACTTATTTTGGTCAAAAAAATAATAACCATATGATTGCTCGTATTTATTTTGGTTAGAAAAATATTAACTGTTATATTTATAATTTAGCTCTAATATTTATGATAGTTCAAAGAATTGTGTTTTCCCTCAAACTCGTAAATTTGGGATCATAAAATACTAGGTAGTAAATTGATATTATTTTTGAGCCGTATATGCAATAATTCGGTTGGGTTCAATTTTGCAATCGCACAAACCAAATCCAAACCAAACATATTTAGTTTTCAATTTCTTTATTTCACTCTTTTTTTTTCAGTTCAATTTTTAGCAGATCTATTCAGATCGTATAGTTAAATTGTTCCCTTTCTAAATTCACCTGTCAAACCTGAACTTGAACTATGTAAATATATATTTAACCCGAATTTGAAACAATTTTTATGAAATATCTAAACTTGTCTCATTTATATGCGAGCTTAGACTAGGTATTTTAGCCAAGGTTCTAAATGGCATTAGGCGAACCTTGGGCGGTGACCTAGCGCCTAGTTGGGGCCTAGGAGACCAGGTGTCAAGCGGTTTTTTTTTATTAAATTTTTAATTTTTAAATATATCTAAAATTATATATACAAAATAAAATACTAAAAAATAATCAATTCAAACATAGTACTCAACTTAAGATAAAAAGAATTTCAAATGTTCAATTAACAAGCGAAACATGGTCATTGGGTTCACTATCTAAAACAAAATTGAACAAAGGATCACATTTATTTGAAATTATTAATTTATTTTAAGGAGCACTAACAACAACAATAATAATAAGTTGGTGAAAAATAAAAGGCAACAATAAAATAAAATAAAAGAATAAAGTTCAAGATAAGATTGAGAAAGTAATTAGGTAGCATGATGTGTTTATAAATAGTCAAAGCGAGATCTTCTTGAACGTCTTTTAGCGATTGCAATTGTTGGCTAGGGTTTCATTTAAATCGAAGGAATGAAAGATGAATGTACTTATGATGGTTGATAGATTGTATTCATTTTTTTAAATGATAATTTTTTAACAAAAAGAGAAATAGGCAACTCCTTCAAAACAAGAAAAAAAAAAAGAAAAAAAAGAAAGTGTATCCGCCTAATTTATCCCGGCACCTAATCACCTACATAAGCACTAATTGGAGCGCCCGGGCACCGTGTAGGGTCTAGGAGGCCGCCTAACCTTCTTTTTAGAACACTGATTTTAACAAATTAGATTTGTTTTAATTGAATTATGGTCAATCTAAACCTATTTACTAAAAAGATTATCAGATCGATGTTAATCTAAATACATTTGTTAAAAAAATTACCATATGGGATCTATAAAAAGATCACCAAAACATTAGTATAGATTCAAATTTATCAAATTATCTTATCTAATTAAAAAATTTACTACATAATAATTATTTGCAAATGTATTAAAAATATTGATACTAATAAAAATGGTTAGCTTAATAATAATAAAGTTTCATTTTTAGTTTAAATACTACAAGGGTGATTTTATTTATATCTACAATTTCTTGAAATTAATCCACCCTTAATTTATGGAATTTTTGAACAAGTGTTCAAAATATTAGCGTTTTAAAAATTGAGAAGTACACCCACCAATTAAAATTAATTAAGAATATTTTTTTTAGTTTTAATTTAGATTTCTAATCAAAATTTACTTCCATATTAATTTATTTTCTATTTTCCTCTAAAGGGTTTTTAAAAGCTTTTATTAAAAACAATATATTAACTTATCAGTAGTTTGATCAATGAAAATATAAAGCCTAAAATCATATTAGTTTTGGCAATAACAATGAAAATTCCTTTACCAGCGTGAGAATCAAACAATATTTTGCAATAAGAAGAAGATTCCACAATAGAGAAGATTAACGCGGCATTAGAAGGTGAGAAAGAACTAGGAATTAGTATTGAGCACAATTTATTTCTATCACAATCCTCTAATGGAGTAGTAATTGAATGTTTAATGACGCGTTCCCTATAATTTTGTTTTTTTAATAAATTTATACTTGCAATTATATTCTTATTTGTTGTTTGGTAGAAAAACTTAATTTTGATTACAACATTAGAACTTCATCAAAACATGATTTAATATCAAATGTTGGATTCGAAATTAATGTGTCTTAGTAAGATCTGTGTAATAAGAAAATTGTTTTGTAGAAAAACTTAATTTCAATTATAACATTATAAACCCAGACAGTACCTAACTTAATATCTATTGTCAGATTCAAAGAGAGAAAGTTTACTCAAAAATCCTTGATTTATTCTAGTGTTTACACGAAATAAACTAATATACAAGACAAGAATAGGACAAGAGCTTTCCCAAAAGTAAATAAATTTCCAATAACGAGCAGAGAAGAGAAAGAGTTGGTCATACATACTTATAGAACCTAACTTCGGGAATTATCCTATGAACTTTCCTCCTCCGACAGTAACACCTCCGACAAACTCTCCCTCCCCCAATCTCTTTGTTTGTCAATCCAAAACATCCTTAATCTCCTTCTATCTTTTTCTTCTCCCGTCTCTTTTTACTAGTGTAAATTTGCTTGTACAAATTGAGAATGGTTAGTACTATGTTTTTGATTGGATTTCATAGACCATCTGATATTCTCTTTAACTTTGATTTCATTTTAATGAAAGTGAATTGGAAAAAAAAAGAATAAAAGAATCAAAATAATTCTGCATCTATCCTTCCCTAAATTTGAAACCACCCAAATATCATCCATTTTCACCATCATCAAGCTTTGTATTTGTAATCCTTGGCGATCCCATTTATCTAAATTCATTTTTGCAGTACAAATATAAAAGAGTGATTATGTAGAGACATAACTTGTAATTTGAATAAGGTGTTGTTCAAGTTAAGAGAGAGCAGGGAGAATGGTTTACATGGCAAAGTAAATAACATGCTCGCTTGTCATCGGCCTATAAGCACAAAGTATGTAGGCTTATACTCGCTTGTCATTAGGCAAATGATAAATGGATAGTTATCAAATGTTTTGTAAACTACAAATAACGGCTGCCTTGTTAAAAATGATGAATCTCCTCTCAAAATGATGTAGATGGCATATGGGCAGAGAGGACTATATTGGTATATGGTCGGCTCCATGGCTTCCAAAAATCAAGTCCTTTATGATGAAATTGCCAAGGCCTCCTGATTGTGAGTTAAGGTTTGTTCTAACCTTATTGACCAAAAATCTTGTTATTGGAAGAAAGACCTCATTTTTAATGTGTTTGATTTGTCTGAAACCGATATTATTTGTTAAATCCCATTGAGTTTGTGTGATTCTAACAATGATAGTGTAGAATTTTACTCAAACGTAATTTTTTCTATTAAATATGGGTATCATGAATGAGGAAGGTTGTGATTTCAGCATAGCAATTCGAAGCTTCTTTCACGTATGCTGTGGCCCTTAATTTTCGGAAGAGAATTTGGATGCTTGATTTTTTATCAAAACTAAAATCATGTTAGAGGAAAGTCACCCAAAGCGCCATTGCCTCCCATGAGAATATTTTTTCCTGAAAGTGCACCTCATTACTTACGTGTTCTATTTGTTGGAAGGAAGATGAGAACATATAGCATATTACATTCAGGTGCGATTGGGTTCTCACTAGTGTACGGCTCCAAGTGTTTCTGATTTTATCTCTTCAATTGTTTCGGCGAGCAAATGGTTGAGGATGTTGATTCTTTGGCCAGTTGCATTGTTTACTTAGTTGTGCGTTGTTGGTTTATTTGGCTGGTAAGGAATATATGTGCATTTTTTAGGATGGAATCCCTAGCTATTCTTTTTAGCGAGTGGCAGTCTAACAAGGAGGATGAGAGACTATTATCTAGATCCCTTCCAGCTTCATAATCCTTTACTCTTTCTCGGTTTGGATTTTTCACGGTAGGGTGTTCATAATTTCCCTGTCATGTATGGCCATTGGAGGTGTTGTAAGGGGTCTGAAATCTTTAATCCTAGAAGGATTTAGTAAAGAAATTGCTGCTAACTCGCCTCTTCAAGTGAAAGCTCTTGCATTTATGGAAGCTTGACTGATGATGACTCAAAAAGAATTAAAAAATGCTTTCATTATGGGTGATAATCAGAGCCTTGGTTCTTTTGAGAATGCTTTGCCATGGGAGAGGGTCTATTGTTCATAACATTCTGGTTTTTTCTTTTCAATAGAGTATCTCGTTTCGTTTTCTTAAAAGAAGTCATAATAAAATAGCTCATTGGTTAATTAGTCTACTTGCTTGAATAAGTTCTTTGGTAATTAGGATGGTTGTCTCCCTCACTCTTTTGTTTTTCTTGTTAATTCGGTTGGTTAGGTAATTCCTTTTTTTATTTATTGTTTTAAAAAAAGAGGCCATATATAAATACCTGAATTTTTTAGTGTGGTATGGACGATTTTTATAGCTCGATCTACATAAATGTCATGCTGAGAGAGTGCCATATCAGACTACCACGTGGAAGTTTAAGATTTATAGTTTGTTAGCTTACTTATGCCACATCATCATTGAAATAAGTGATCTAGTACAATATATTTATCCATATCAAGATGTATGCTATTAAATTTTGTAAAATATAATACAAGACTGCAAAAATCTTTACTAGCCAACGGTAGGTTCTACTGCGAGCATAAATTAATCAAAGTGCATAAAAACTAACTCAAATGCGGACGCTCGAGAGATTGTAGCATTTAGATTGGTAAGATAAAACATGTACGCGGATATATAAAAACAAGTACGCAAATATATAACTTAATTTAAAAAGAGGTTTATGAAAAAGTTACTAGGGCGCACGGAAGCGAATTAAACAATTAAATAACCATATGTTTATTATTTGGCAGTTGGATTCTCAAAAATCAATTTTAATCGAATCAAAAGTAAATCCTAATAGTTGTTGGATTTTAATTCTGGAAAATCTATTTAATCTTTTGTAATATGCAGCAATTAATAAAGTAATTAAGCAGATAAACAAATACTAGAATTAACGAGGTATCCGTACAGTGTAGAACTAATCTCCAATAATGTACCATATACTCAAAAGTTTACAGACTTAATTAATCACAAATCACACGGACTTACAAAACTTGAATCGCATAAGCCGCCTTCAAAAGTCTCTACCTTCTACGCGTATTGTCCTCCTATTCGAATCGCACGAACAGGTTTACAACGAATCACTCACCACAGTATCGCATCGTTCTTCAGCTCCGTTTGCAAATCACACGCACTTTGGGATCTGATTTGTTCTTTAAATAAAAAACAGTTACTTTGGCATGAATAAAAAGCCCTAAGGTATTTTATGTTTTGAGATTTTAATCTATTTCTAAGGTTTAAAAACTCTCTCAAAACATGTGTAAACGTGTGTCAAATTCCTTTACCCTATGGGTATATTTATATAAAAATATAGAGACCAACTCCTTTTAGGAAAGGTGACTCGGTGAAAACAACGCGAGTTATTACACCCAAGTACAAGTGGTTGGTCAAGTAATAAATATTCGGTAAATCCGAAGTCGATCCACGAGAAGGAGGGTAATTCTTTGGCTTAAGAACATTTCTTTCAAGAGGAAAAGGAGAAAAAAATATAAAAAAGATGAAATATGGAGGGAATGGAATGAGAATCAATAATTAAACTAACTAAAGGCAATATAACTAAATAAAACATGCAAATAAAATTAAACCTAAAAATACCAAAACATTACTATGCTAACGGAAACTAAATTAACATAAGAAAAAACATGAAATAAAGCTAAATAAAATAAATAATAAAAATAGCGTACTAAATTAATTAAACGAGTAAAAAACTTTAATTAAAAATAAAAATAAAAAGCGCTAGGGGTATCCATAAGTTCTGGGTAACATAACGGGTAATTCGGTAGACCGGAAATTCTTTTTTAATTAATTTTTCTTTAAAAATCAGCGTACTCTGCACAAGATAATTGATCTTATAAACTCATATTTTTCACAATAATTCATGTGTGACATGAACTATACGTACCAATACTAATTATGGAATCAATTCGCATTACTTAATTTTATCAAAAATACTTGTGTATTAAAGTGAAGTAGTAATAATAGCCACAATTTAATTCAAAAAGGTTAAAACATGATTAAAATCAAATTTTAACTCAAACGGATAGTGAAAATACAAAATTGGCAATTTTGATATCAAAAGTTGAGGATTAAAATAAATACCAAAAATAGCACACTTAAGTTTGAAATCTAAAAAATAATATATAACCAATTAATTTAGAGAGTATAGATCTCTCTCTAAGTCAACTAATTAGGATTTAGAGCAAAAATAACGATTTATACTAGTTTAATTCTTTTGTCGAAAATTTTTTATTAAATTTATTATAAAAATATGTGATTAGAATACTAGTATAATAATTTAATAAAAATCAGATTTATAATGACCTATTAACCAATGAAAAATTAATTATAATTGAATTCGGGTCCGAAAAATTATCTCATCGGCATACCCGTTCCTTACGGACCCCTAACTAACGAATTAGCCAAACATATCTAATAAATTCATGCTCAATAAATTAATTAAATAAAACAGCGTATATAAATCGAAAAACAATTAAGATCATAAGCATGCAAAATTTATAATAAGAATTAACAAAGTAGTAAAATAAATTAAGAACTTGAAATTGAAATACGTGCGTAGACCAATAATTAAATTCTCAAATTAATCTTCAATAATGAATTCAAACCCTTCGTCTTTAACTTCGAATTAATACTAAAGAAAAATAATGGAAGCAGCACAAACGAAACTTTAATGTTGTAAAAGAAAAATTAATTAAAGAAAGAAAGAAGAAAATAATGGACAGAAAAAAAAAGAATGAAGAGAGAGAGAAATAGCACACGGCTGCTGGCCGTTGCTTTTGATGGCTTGGCTGATTATGATGATGATTTGATGATATATATAAATTATAAACCTAATTTAATTAGGTGTGCCAATAGATCATGGGCTTAGCCCAATTTGAAGTTTGAAAATTGATCAAAAATATATTACACCACATGAGACTTGAACAAGAGACCACAAAGAAGGAACTTCTTATGTAAACCATCTGGGCTAAGCCCACTGTCAATAATTTCTTCCACCTTCAATTAATTTATTCATTCGCGCAGGAATCTGCTCCTTCAGTGCATTATTCGTATTTCGGCCATAACTTTGCACTCCGAACTCTGATTGATGCAAGGTTTTCGCCCACACGTAAATAGCTCAGATCTCTACAACTTTTGTTTCTGGGGTTTTCTTCAAATTCTTCATGGATAAATACCAGAATTGGCCTGAACAGAGATAATGTGCGTGGTGGATCTCTTCTTCATTCGAAAATTTTCCGAATTAATTCAAATGACTTTTTCTTCGCTTGGGGATCATTTATCGGCTTCTCTTAGTCTCTTCCATCCACTTCCTTCATGATTGAGCTTGAGAATTGCTTTCAGTTCACTTCTTGAACTCAATTTAGCTCCGAATTTGATCGGCAATAATTAATTTTGGGAGAATTTGCTTCTGGATTCATGATTGTTCATTTTTAACCTGTGTAGACACCCCGATCCGTGACCCCCGTAAGAACCCTAACGACCATCGAGGAGTATAGTTGTTGGGGCCCGGGACCCACCCGAGCCCCTGAAACTGCCCTGAAAGGGTTTGTTGTCCAAACAAACCTGTTTTAAAGAGGGATTATCGCGCGACAGATCCAAATGTCGCGCGACAATCTTCCTTCTGTCGCACGACAGACCCCTCTGACCCAGACCAAACACTTTCTAACACATCACAGTGTCAGAACCCATCACTTCAGCCATTTGTCGCGCGATAAACAGATATATCGCGCGACAAACAGGTACAGTGAAACAGATATGTCGCACGACAAACAGATATATCATGCGACAAACAGATAAAGTTGGGGAATGTCGTGCAAAAAACTCTCCCGAGCACTATAAACAAGGCAACACCCCCATGGGTTCGGGGGGGCAACTTCTCACCACGGTTTCTACACCAAAACACCTTATTCTCTCTCATATTTTCTAATCTTTAAGCCTTCTCCGGAAGCATCTGTGACAACATTTATTTCTGCAAGAGTCTCGAATCTAATCTTGGCACCGGAGTGCCACCTTCTAGAGTCAGACCGCTGAAAATATTTCTAAGAGGAAAGCTAATATCCGCCGGAGGTCTTCTCTGCCATATTATATTTTCTCTCTTTTACTCTTATATATATCGTCGGGAAGGTAACTAAAGTCTCTTCTAGTAATTAAATAAGATATCTGTATACTAGTTTTATTGTATTTTATAGACTTGTTTAAACTCTTATTTAAGTTTAATATATATATATATACGTACTTGTTATTTTCGAAAGTATTATAAGTGAGTAGGGAGTTGGCTTGCTTGGGCCAACATAAACCGAAAGTATTTACTTCTATTTGAGTTGTTTTGTAGACTCTTTTTATCTGTTGTTCTGTCCACTTTCTAGCTGGATAAACTTATTGTCAAGTTACTGATATTCTATCGTTTACAAACAAAAATAACTTGATAAAATCATTTGTAAAACCAGAAGAAGTAAGACTATTTATCATCCGACTAAAATCAAGTTTTCAAAACCCGGACTGATAAAGCTTACATAGGAATTAAATTTAGATATATTATGTCTTCCATATAGACTGTAATGTATCTGATACACTCTCCTCAAGAGTTCAATTCCATATCAAATCAATTCTGATAAGATCCGATCTTTTCTAAATTAAACAAACGAGATAATTAATATTATTATCTGAGGAAACAATACCGAATCACTCTCATTTCAAAATTGATAAAATAAACTTTGGTCACTAGTAATCAGATTTCGACAAAACCAAGACATTGGATTACGGAATACAAGGTTTTCATCCCTTTTCCCGTTTTTCCCAAAATCAGGTTTTCATTAGTTATTTCCAAAAAACAGTAGAATATCAGTAAAAGCATCCAAGTTTTTCAATATAGAATAAACATATAAGACCACTAGAGACCGAAAGGGCGGAATGGGTGCTTAACACCTTCCCAAACCGTAATATAGTTCCAGAGCCCTATAGAATCCTGGTTTCGTAGACAAACGTGTAAAGAAAGGCTTATCTGTAGCATTTTCTCTTACGCAACCATTTTGTCCGTTTTCTCGTAAAATGTACTGGCGACTCTGAACGAACCATCTTGCATCTAGAAATAGAATATAGGGACACCCGATATGAATTATCAACACATAGAAGCAAATGGAACAACAGAATCCTTTCCAAAGTTTCAGACTCCAAACAAGAGGCTGAGACCCCGGGGTCGCATTTGCGAATTCTCACAACCTGTTAAAAGGGTAAAATGCACTAGAAACAAACATATGATCCTATTTCATGATTAAAACTCAATTCTTAACAATTTAAGACAATTAGAATCAAATTTATCCATATTAAGCCTTCTAAATATGTATAAAAATACAATATTTTGGCTTAATCACATCCCCCAACTAACGTATTGCTAGTTCCTAGCAACGAAGTGATCTTTATTCTAAGCCAACTAGAAAAAATACGGAAAAGAAAGACCAAAAACACAATCCTAAATTAAACAGTTGCATTAAGCATATGTAATAAGCTTTTAAATATCTAGGTCACCCCTAGTAGGACGAGTTTTGTCTCGTGAGGGTTTCTAGTGAATATACCCACAAAATTCTCGATTGCAGTTCAAGTCTTATCCCATAGCTGCCTATCATGCATAAATTCTCTCTCAAATGGCTCAGTAAGGACTTAAACTAACTTAGTGTTACATTAGCAAGAGATATACAAGAGAAATAGCAATCTTGATGCATTCAAAATACAGCATAGCATAAATATAAATCATAAATGTGCATACGAAGGCAAATGCATTAACTTTTAACTTTCAAAACCAATCATAGATCTATATTTCATTCATGCTAAGCTTTGACTCAAACTCTTACCGGACATACACTCAATAAATAAATCACTTCGAATCAGGTGTATCTCTCTACATACGGGCTAAATGGAATATTTGCAATCAAAATCAAATGCCTCACGTATGTTTAAATAAAAAGACGCTAAAAATGAAAGAACATGAGTCTAGGAAAGATATTCAAGTTTAAAAAAGGCAAGAATGCTTTTGCATACCTTCTTATCATCCAAACCTCGAGACTAAGCCACTAAGGATCAAGTAGTACTGTAACACCCCCGCCTTAATCTACAGGATAACACCTGTAATTAAGACTTGGAGTGCTACTAACCCATCTTAGATTGACTAAAATGGGTAATAATGTGAATAAGAATCAAAGTAATATGCATGTCACGTATTATTAGTCATGAAGTGCAAAAACAATAATATATTTCTTACATATGCATGCAACAGTTGTACAAAATCAAACTAAGTATGTTCAAGTCAATATACAGCATTTCGGGCTAGCCGTGGCTTCCCATAAAAACATTTACATGATAAAACTAAGTCTGTATCAGAGCCACTAACTTGTTCTTGACCCTGTCGTATCCTTGTCTTCGTAGGACTCGTGAGTACCTGAAATAATTTAAGAAAACTCGTGGTGAGCCATTTGCTCAATAGGGGGTACAGGGCATATGATCAAACACTAGTTTATAAATATATCTTTCAGACCATATTTAGTTCGATAATATCAACAAGAACCCTATTCATCAAGTGGTTATGCATGAACGTGCTAATGCAGGTTACCTCCCATGTCAACCGATTACTGTATATTAGAAAGCCTGAGTTGTGAGTATACTCCATTGCCATCGAGATGTCAAATCATAAAGTTGATACCCTGGGATCAATTGTCCCGATCCCATATGAATATAGAGAACCACAACCCTGGGATCAATCATCACGATCCCATATAAACACGGATAACCACAAAACCATAGTGCCTTGCCAATTTGCCTAGGTTCCAGCCAAACATTGCTCCCCCAAGGGTTTAGGGCTTTTCAACCCAAGGGCACCGAGCCCTGCCTATTTTCCCATTCCGGCAAGCACCAAATAAAATACACAATCCCTTCACCATCGAAGGGCCACAGTAGAATCATATCCGGATCCATATCAGGATCATATCACATCCAGAACGATACAATAATCATAAGGAGCTCCCGGCATAATGATAAGAGATATACGCCTATACAATAGGCCATAAGAATGATCTGAGCTCGCTGAAGGATCCCCAAGGTCCCGGTTGACACAAATATAATGCATAACATGCTATTTAGTAAACACATGAAGCAACTTATGTCATATACCATTTAGCAAGTCTCACTAGATATCCCTTGATGTATATAAAACATTAACAAATCCATTTCATCACAAATAGCATCCACACATCCAAGGGATATCTTGTACAATTCAATTAACATAATACGTCAAGTATAAATGGCATACTTTGCCTCAAAACATGCATTCATGTCATTTAACAAACATTTGAAGTAAATTATACCACATACACTTCCACAAGCCCAACCTCGTACTCTATAGTGTGTAGAACCAACAATAGTTCATTTTCATCAATTTTTAGGAGTCAAGAATTCATGGAATACTTTATAGGGTTGGATAATACAAAGATATCATGTGTACATGGCTTCAAATCTTATATTTGAACCTTTACAAACATTTATAAATGCACCCAATAGATGTATTATAAGTTCCTTAGAGAAAACATAGGGAAAACATAATAAATCTCATCAAACAATGTCATATTACATGTTTTGGAAACATTTAAACTATATTATCGAGTTTTGAAGTCATATAAACCCCTACCTCAAGTTATAAACCAAAAGCGAGAAGAAAAGATGATAATCAAAGCTTTGTTTGATGAAACCCCGAATATCTCGCGTCATCACATTTTTAGAAAAGCAAAACCCCCAAATAACAAAGCTTAGACTTCAACCCGTGTAGTCCTAGCTCAAGCTCGAGCTCCCATGACGGATAACAAAGAAGAAGATGATGAATAATGCTTTAGAAGTGGGTTTGATTGATTTGGAGCTTTGAATCTTCGATTCGGATGAATAGATGCGTATAAATCTTCCTCTTTCTCTCTCTTTCTCTCTCTAGAACACTCCTTGGGAGTGTGTGGAAGTTAGCTTCGAAAATGGAGTAAAAAAGGTGTAAAAATGGCTTGAAAATGAGCTTAAGTCGGTGGAAATAGTTAACTGGCGGACCGGTATGCAAAATACCTAATACCGGTCCGCGGGGATCAATTTTCCCAAAAATTTGGTGCCGGACTGGTATACTAAAAACGCCATACCGGTCCGCGCTTTAATTTTTGGACCCTAGATCACTTTTTTTGGCCATAACTTTTCGCTCAAAACTCCGATTGAGGCGTTCTTTATGTCCACAGAAAGGTATTTCAAAAATCTACAACTTTCTAAGAGAAAGTTTTCTCAAATTTTGGATAAATTTTTCCCAGAAATTCACCGAAGACAGCGCTCTGCTGAAATGCTATCGAATAACCAGAATTTTGCACTGGCCTACTTTGCCCCCTATTTCAACCCACGAGGAGTGTGAATTGGTCTTCGGCCAAAACACAAAAGTTGTAGAATGGTACAAATACTAGACACCTTTATAAACAGAATCTCATTTGGATAAATAAAGAAGAAATTACGATAGCCCATAGCTAGAATTAACGAATCGGGAAGAACCAAAACTTCTCATTCACTAACCGAAATCAATTCGGACCACCCGAATTATCAAACGATCACTTACATGAGTATCACTAAGCTAATATAATTCAATTTAAAATAATTTAAAGTACGAGGTATTACAAGTATTTTATTAGGTTGTAATAGGGCTTGGGGTAATGGTTACGAAACGAACGGGTCAACTGAGGATTCAAAAGACTCGTTTGCTTCTTTTTGTAATGCTCAGAGGCTTTCAACTCTTTTTTTACTTTGGTACCCACATTCTCATTCTATTGCATACAACCTTTAATTTTCATTTTTAATAAACATCATCATCCTTGCATATTCATTTTTCAATGCATACATTTCATTCTTTGCTTTTTTTTAGATTAACATACTTCACTATGCCTCTACTTTTGAGCCTTTTGCGCAAATGAGCTAAGGGATGTTGAATTTATGGTACTGACTCGGGTTTAGCTTTGGGTATAACAATAAAAACAAGGCTTGAGGCTTCAAAAGGGCTGCTACGGATAGAATGTAAGGATAGGCTAAGGCTAGTGGTTAAAACAAAGATGGCCTATATCATTTCCTTAGTTTCTAGCTTTTAAATTCAGACAACTATAAGGCATTTTATGATTTAGCATCTCATGGACTTACTGTTGACCTTAAAGGTCTTAATCTTATTTTGATAATAACAATAAATCAATCATGTGTAATTTAACATGTTCTTGATATAAGATTATAGATTTCTTATTTGAAAAATCAAGAATAGCATGATTGCTCAAAGGAAGCTTGACAAGGATCATTCAATCAATATCCGATCAAGTCAACGAAGCATTCGACTAAAATTGATCTATCCGAATCAAGATCATTCCTCTACAAGCGTTGGACAAGTCAAAGAAGATCATTCTCATCACTCACAAGCTATCAATGCATTTTGTGAAGCATAAAAGATCAAGGATCATATACTAAAGCTTCAAGGAAAAAGCTTCAAGTGAAGAATCAATTTGAAGAAACAAATCAAAGCATTCGAAGACTCACCTTTCGGTAATTGAGTGTTTGCTTAGGATTAATGTAAAGTTTCTTAATTGATTGATAATATAGCTCAAATATGAACTTACATCATTGTTAGATTGATCAAAATCAATTTGAATCAAAATTTCTTTGAAAACACCATTCTTGCAAAAACCGGTTTTCAAACAATTTCATATTAAATTGATTTGAGAATATTTTGAGCTCTCATGAAAATAGGTGTCTTAGGATAATATATTTGACCTATCCCAAGCATCAAAATTGATTTTGGAACTTAATTGCAAAAATGTTTATTTTTTCCCTTTCTAGATTCGCTCCGTTTTTGCGCAGTTTTGATCTAACGGTTTGTTGCAGGCCTTAACGGACTCAGATCATTATGAAATTTGGACAATAGTTAGATAACACATTATAGTACTTATATCCAAAATTTCATCAAGTTCCAACGGCTGGATAATGAGATATGATCAAAACAAATCGGAAAAATTTGCTGTCTGCAGCAATCTATCTAAACAGACCAGCAGAGGGCATCAGTCGACTGATGGGCTTTGCTGGGTCGACTGATGGTCACTCAGTCGACTAAGGAGCCTTGCTCAGTCGACTGATGACCTGAATATAGCCGTTGGGAGTTGTTCTTTTTGCATTTTTGAGTCTAAATCTTCACCCAAACCCTTCAAACGGCTATATCACTTTTGGGACTATAAATATGACTTCCAAGACTCATTTTACACACCTTGAATCACTCTCATACTTCATACTTCATCTATCTTCAATATCTAAAGATTCAAGAAATTGTTTTTGATCAATCATTCTTTTTGAGCTATAAATCTTGATCAATCAAGTAACTCTAGTGTAAGCTTCAATTGTATTCTTTAAACACTTGAGAGTTATTGTAAATTGGTGTGAATCACCAAACAATTTAGTATTCAATTGTGAGAGGTAAATCTCATAGGAAAAACAAGAAGGTAAATTCTTGTTTAGATATTGTGAAAGGTAAATTTCACAAGGTTAGCAAGAGAGAGATTCTTGTGGGAATATTGTGGTCAAGCAATATTTGTAAACAGTGTAGTGAGAAGAATTACACTTGTAGAGGTTTGATCTTCACCCGGAAGGAGATTGATTTTAGTGGAAATTCTCGGGGAACTAACCGAGCGCGGACTATGGTTTGGTAAACCAAAACCGTGTGGACAAAAAGCCTTGGACTTCAAATCGGTTCAATCTTTCTTACTCAATCTCTTTATTATTGATTGTTTTGTTATTGCTTGAGATTGCTTAATTATTTTCTCCTGTGCTTGATTGTTTATTTGCTTACATTCCTTGATATATTTGTTAAGTAAATTGTTTTACTTAAACTTTTTGAAAAGATTTTAAATTCCGCATTTAGTTTTAAAAACCCTATTCACCCCCCCTCTAGGGTTGTTTTCCGACCAACACTTACCTTTATAAAACTGAATTAAAATTGTAACTTAAGAGACTCAATCGATTTGTAAAACACTTTTCAGGAATTAAAGTTTGTGTATATAACTCTTAGATATGAAATAATGGCTCAAAAACTCACGGCTATACAGTCTCCACTTTAATTTTGAACAGAGTATTTCACTAGTCAAGATTTATCAATCTAATATCAAGCAATGCTAAAAAGTACACTGACAAATAGATTCAACTTAGCATGTATCTTTTGAATTACAGAAAGATTAAAAAAACTTCTCTAGTTTATCTAATACTACACTATATACTAAATCAATTCATGAATGCGTCGTCGCTCAATAAGAGAAAGCAAAACAGAACTAGATGGGACGACTTAAACTTGCAATCTCAAATTTTTTTTTATTTTTTTTAAACTAAAAGAAAGAAAATAAAAATAATGCAAAAAGAATATCATAAGTTACTTGCATATAAGCTTTTCGAAAAAATTTGACCACAGCAGGTCTCCCTCCCTCAACTAAAATTCAACAGTGTCCCCAATGTTACAAAACAAACACAAAAGCATGGATGCAAGGGACTGAAATAAATGAATATGAAGAAATATATACTTGAGAACGGTCTAATCTCTCTAAAATCTGCATGTTAGCAACAAATAATATACTAAAAGAAAAATAAAATAAAACAAAATCCTAAACTACTTACCTGACTTACCTGGTACGTGTTGTCTTTATTATTAAAAGTATCTACAAAACTGATAGCTACGCAAAAATGGCTAATCACAAAATATTATCAGTACAATTCATAGCCAAAGGAAAAACAAAACTTACCTTTACTTTCTCACTCTTTCCCCAACTAAGGCTCTACTTAATGTCAAATAGTAACAATCGGAAAGAGTTGTGGATCAACCCAATGAATGATGGTCATGACAGTAAGATCAAGAAGTTTAAGCATATAAAAGAGAACTTTTTGGACACAATGTATGTCCGGGGGCAAGTCCTTAGAAATCACAACCATGAGGTCATGAAGGGAAACATATGCTAGATAACACAATAACCCAGAACGACTAAGATCACAGCACTTCTCTACACTTAAGTCTGGCTCTAGATCAGAAGAAGTAAGAGAGAAAATCACATTGTGGTTATAAAGTATCTTATCAGAATGACCATAAGAATTGAGTAGAACTCTAGTGAAGAGCATGGATCATTAGGTGAAATGTTATCATGGAACAAAATATCAACACACTTCTCATTCAACAAGCATTGATCTGAAGAAAAAGAATCATCCATTTCCAAATTCTTAGTGATGGTATTTGGCTTGGACCTTACATGAAAAAATCGATCAATTTGGGCCTCCAAATCATTATTATTCTTAAAATTCAAGGAATCAAGAAAAGAACTAGATTCCTGTTGAAGTTCAAGTTCATCTAAAGTGGGCACAAATTGGTATAAATCCTTGGTTAAGGAATCATGCAATAGAATGGAAGGTGGTGAGTTTATGGAAAATTCTTCCTCGATACCCGTTTGATCAAAATCAAAATCTAAGAGGCCGATAAGATTTATCTCTTGAATTTCCTCCTCTTTGCACCATAATCTTGATCAGGCTTCTTAGGAATGGAGAAAATATTGAGTTCAAGCTTCATGTTCCCAAAAGTTAGCTGCATCATACCATTCTTACAATTGACGAGGGCATTTGTAGTAGGAATTTGTTCTTCCAGCGCACTGTTTGTATTTTGGCCATAACTTTGCACTCCGAACTCCGATTGACCCAAGGTTTTTGCCCACGCGTAGATAACTCATAGCTATACAACTTTTGTCTCCGGGATTTTCTTCAAATTATGCATGGATAAATACCAGAATTATCCAGAACAGAGGCAATACGCGCGGTAGATCTCTTCTTCATTCAAAAATTTTCCGAATTGATTCAAATGACTTTTTCTTCGCTTGGGGATCATTTATCGGCTTCTCTTAGTCTCTTCCATCCACTCCCTTCATGATTGAGCTTGGGAATTGCTTTCGATTCACTTCTTGAACTCAATTTAGCTTCGAATTTGACCGACAATAACTAATTTTGGGAGAATTTGCTTCTGGATTTGTTATTGTTCATTTTTAACCTATAAAAAGGGTAAAATGCACTAGAAACAAAATATTATCTTATTTCATGATTAAAACTCAATTCTTAACAATTTAAGATAATTATAATTAAATTCATGCATATTAAGCCTTCTAAATATGTATAAAAATACAATATTTTAGCTTAATCAAAAGGGTTGAAAATAATTAAAAACAGAATTCTTGCAATAAAAATATACCTTCCATAAATAAAGGCCGGGCCGGTCTAACCCAAAAGAATTTAGTTGTCCGAAATTGAGAATTCAATTCGGAGCCCCAAAAATGCGCCAGAGCGGTCTAAGTTTCGTTAACTTGTACCAGTCCACCATTTCATTCAACAAAACTAGAAATTCTTTAAGTGGCATGTGGACTTGGTTAAATGGAGATGGGTTTGGCCTATTAAAAGCTAGCCTCACATTTTTCTTAAAAGGCAAAAGTAACCACTCCTGGCTTTTAAAAGTCGCTGGGTGTCATTTTGACATTTTCAAATTAAAATAAACTTTCCTTTTCTTATATTTATTTATTTATTTAATTCTTTTCTTTTTAAAACCTTTTTCCTTTTATTTTTCTTTTCGTTTTTTCGCATATTAAATATGTTTGAACTCCAATTCGACCCAAATTTTAAGAGCAACTCTAGAAACATATTAGAAATATAATCCAATAGTTTTCTCATTAATTTTGTCCGCCAAAACTTTACAGTCATGAAAAAAAACTAACAAAAATAGTAAAAAATAGTTTGAAAATTAATTTGACCCAAAAGGTTTTTCTGAAAATACCATAAAGGAAATTAAATTCAATGCCAATACTCACAGCATCTATCTCGATGTAATTTTTTAATGCATCTTTTGGGTGGCTTGGCTTGTTTGCAATTCTTCATATTTAATCGTAAACGACTTAAACAATTTACAAGGAAATGTGTTTTTATCAAAGGAATAAAGCCAAACAAAATATAGACTTTATAGTTTAGGTGATTACCTCCCCGTTGATATAATATAAATAAGAGATAAATAAAGTATTGTAAAGAAACCTCCGGTGTGGTGCTTGTTTTTCCTCTTTGAATTATTTCTAACAGTTCAACTTTAGAAAGTGGTACTCCGGGCGCCAAGATTATATCCAAGACTCTTGCAGAAGTAAATATTATCAAATGTTCTTTTAAAGAAGGCTTGAAGATTGAAAATATGAGAGAGAATAAGTAAATTTACTGTGAAAATCGTGTCTTTGAACCAATGGGGGTAAAGGCCTATTTATAGTGCTGGGAGGGTTTGTTGTGTGACAAACCTCAACATTTACTTGTCTGTTGTGCGATAAATAGCTGAATTGATGGGTTCTAACACTATGATATGTCAAAAAGTGGTTGATATGCTTTTAATGGGTTTGTCGTGCGACAAATGCATCCAATAAGCCTGTTTGTTATGCTACAAACTCCCCTGAAGCATTCTCTATTGTGTGTGAGTTTTGGACTCAATGTGTACTTTTTAAAAGTTTTCTTTTAGGGTTCTTGCGGGGGTCAAGAATTGGGGTGTTTATAGTCACGTGGTTTGGGGTGGGACGGATCGAGTTGGAACATATACATATAGTAAATGGTGGGGGTGTCAAACTTTCAAAACAACATATATCCTGCACATATCGAGTCAAATTATTTCTAATAAGTGACTCATGCATATTTAGTTCACTAACTAAATATCCTATGGACTAGAATCTCCCTAATAAGTTGGGTTTGAGACCCTTTTTTTTATTTTTTTTATTATAACTGAGGCTAATATAAGTACAACAATCAAGATGCGATAAAAGTTCAAGTTGTGTTTAAGTTCGCATAAATGTAACCCTTTGACCCGAGCCAATCTAAATATAATAATCTTTTTTAAAAATACCCTTATAGGATCATATAACTACAATGTGACAAGGTGGAACTTACAACCTCTCACATGAAAGAGGGTTGCACTTAACATGCATCGAGCTAAACAGTGATGTGTTGCCCTCGCAACAAGGATCATGGGGTTCAATAGACATGGATGTGATTATCTCTCTAAATCAAGAGAATGAAGATAAGATACGGAAACTAAGTCAAAATTCTCAATTCAAATTCAAATTGAAAGTTGCCTCCACCCCACATTACAGCCTGCTTTATATAGGCTTGTATTACACTAAATCAAATCCATAAATTACCTCTCCTATAATAATAAATCAAATATCTAACAAATTGTTAAATTACCTCTCTAAATTAATTCTCAATCATATCGCTAAATTAACTCTTTAATGAAATCCAACGGATATTTCTTAATTCCTTAATGAAATCCAAAGGACATTTCTCAATCTCACTAGGGGGAGTGTGGAAATACTATTGATCCTTTTTAGAAAATGGAAAAAAAAAACCTTAAGAGTGTGTTTGACCTATGGAATTAGACAGTGTGATAGAATTATTTAATTCTATTCAGATAGGATAAAACAAACCCACCTCTTAGTGGAGTTCGTTAATCCATCTCTCGGTGGGATAAAAAACTTTAGTGGAATAAATAATCCGTCGAAATATCTAATCTCGACGAACACCAAACATGGATAGGATAAAATTGTCCTATCACATCCTCTTATCCTGTGCTTCAAACATAGATAAATATATTAATTTTAATTGTCTTGTATCCACCAAAAAGTCCATTTTAAAACCAACAAATCCAAAGGGATCCCACTTTAAAAGATAACCATCAAGTCTAAATGAAATTATAACTGAAGTTTGAATAGAACTTTTACAAAATACTAATCAAATTTAAGTGTTTGATCATTTTTTGAACTCCATAACCCAACTATTATAAGCACAACAAATGATTTCACAGCCAGAAAATCTAGATTTTACGGCCAAGGCGTTGTAATCCTTTTGCGTGCGCTCTTTGCCACCCGGGTTTTGGGCTAACATAGTCAAATCTTGTTCGAAGACAATTTGAGACGAAACACTACTCTTGGGCACGTCGGGGAGAATAGATTCTACGATGATGACCTTACCGGAGTCCGGTAGGGCTTTAAAGCAATTTGCCAGAAGTTTCAAGCAATGCTCATCACTCCAATCATGGAGAATCCATTGCAAATTTTCATATATAAAAAGAAAAAGAACAAGAACAAGATTTACTAGAAAATGAAAAGATTTATGATAAATAGCGAAAGTTGATATAAAATGAAAATGGTTACTAAATACAAATTGCATTTTTAATTTTCATGCTTAAGATGAATTGCTCTTGTAAAATACAACACCAACCAAGTCAGCACATAGACAACATGATAAATTACACGGTCATGTGTGGAACTGGGGCCTTACAACACAGGCTCCAACCCATTCCAACAAAAGAAAAATGCATTATTAGTTATACTTTAAAGAAAAATTCTTACATATCGCAACCCTTTCAGCGCACTCCAGTCTAATTCTGATTCCGCCTCTGATTATGGTTTAAAAAATATTCGTATAAAAGAAATGATTAATAGATTCACTTTTTTTCCAATTGAAACAATCATTTCCTCGACAACTTTTACAAAGAGCAAATAAAATGATTAGTTAATGCAATAAAGCCAGCACTAATTAAAGGAGGAATAAAATTCTCACCTTCATGAAAATAGCATCACCGTTTGGAATACCAACAAACATATATCTCCTCCAACATGCTCCACGCCTAAACACAATCATATTAGATCTTAAGTAAGTCACAATTGCATAAATGAAGCATCGACATGCCATATCGTATATGATAATATATTTGACACGACTCAATTCGACAAGTTGACATATAATTCAATTGAAACTTGGGATACAAACATATATGCTTGTTGGCGCACGCGGTTATTACTGTATTGCTCGGTATATATTGGTAAAGAGTAGAAGAATTAACATAATTCCAACTTCAAGATTAATGACTGAAAGGGATTAGATACCAACGAAAAGAAATGAATTACATTTAATTTTGACACTTTTGAACTGTGCTGGTCAGCGTTTTTGAACTTATCAAAAATTTAAGAAAGGAGATTTTAGCATCAAGTTCCTAGGTTGGAATACTTTTTGCACTGAATCGACGTGCTTTATCATTAGCAACAAGTCCCTTTGTCGAGCAGTAACATTCGCAAACAGTCTCTCAGTTGAACGGTAATCAGTAGAAACTCTTTTCTTGAAACTTTTCAGGAATCGACAGCTTTTTTCAAGATTTTGGTGGCGAATGCTGGTGTTCCAATGAATCTTATGAGCAATTAGCTAGGAATAAGCATCCCTTATTTTTAAGCAGGAATATTACACGGCCCTACAAATTGAAAAAAAACACTAAACAAGCTTTTAATGACAATTTGTTTTTCACTGAAAATTAAAGTCAATAAGTATGCCTAGGAACTTTTCACTAATTTTTAAATTATGTGCATGAACACTAGTATTCAAATGAGGGTGATCATTTACAATTTTTCCCTTCCGAAATAATATAACACATTTCTACGTGCACGCGTGTTGAATATTACCCCACATCCTCATGAAAGGACTAAAAGAAATAATTAATAGGGCAGGTTTCGAAGATGTGTAGAGTGGGCAACTGTACAGGGCCCTTGTTACAATAAAAGTTTTTATAACTTGTGCACGGGGTAGACTTAAGAAGTATCTTGTATATGTAAAATGGGTTTCTGTTTCAATTTTTGTACCAGTCCTTGTATATCTTGACACCGACCCCGAAAGAAAACAAGAAATTAAATACCTGAATAAGAAGGGGCATCAGCTAAACCATGAGGCAAATCAAAATTAATGGCCTTAAGATGCGGATACTTGGAGGTGATGATGCTTAGAGTAACACCAATGCCACCACCAACATCAACCAACACATTGAGGCCCTCAAAGCCTTTCAAAATTTCAAGTATCTTTTTTATGATCAATGTGGTGTGATTAGGCATGGCCCTGTTGAATACTCTGTTGAACCTTTGGTCTGTTCTTGGGTACTCAAATGCTGTCATTCCATAGGCTCTGTTGAATGGTATCCCCCCTTCTAATATTACTTCATTCAAATGATACCTGCAAAAATTATATTAACTACCAATGCTGAAAATAACCACACTTCATTTGCTATGGCCCACGCGAAAAGGCCCAAGCTGAAGAAGTCTAAGGGAGGTGTTGTAACGATGACGTGTTGTAACATAATTAATATTGCTTGACGGATTTGTGAACTGTTATTGTGATGTGATTGTGAAGTCTATGAATCTTTGTCGATAAATCAAAACTTTGCATTACATTACGAAAGATCCTTGTTACACCTGTTATTGATTGATTTTGGGTTATATACTTCGATATTTAATTATTTATAGTAGTACTGAGTTGGTAAAGTGTATATTTGCCATTTTGAATTCCAAAAGTTTTAATACTGCAAATTTTAAAAATTGAACCTGACCCAAAATGAAAAATTACAATTTGGATTTAGAATTTTGATTCATAAATGTAACTTAATTATGTGGTAGTAACGCGTTAATTAGTGTAGTGAAAGCATAAAAATGTGTATCGCACAACAAAAAAATAAATTTATTTTATATCATCTAAATCACTTTTATTAAGATTAAAGAATTTCGACGTGTCATATGTTGAAAAGAGAGAAAATTACACGTGTTAAGAGAAGCATACAGTAAATAAAAAACCACGTTTACCAGCTCTCCATGAACACCTTGTCATGATGCAAGAGAAACAAGGGCCCCACGGACCCTCCCTCATCCCCACCAAATTTTTTTTTAGAGACAAAATTAAATGAGATCGTGCAGTTTTAATAATAAAATGACATATATTTATTTTTATTTATTTAAATTAAATAAAAAAATAAAAAATAATTTAATTTTAAATGAAAATAAACACGTATTATTTTATTATTAAAAATTCAATAACCCCATTTAATTTTGTATGGGACTCTCTCACCATCATCTATCTATATCTATAATACAAATGAAGGTATTTGATGTGATTGCTATCCTAGGTGGCACTTTTTTTATTTTATTTATTTTCTCTCTAAACAACAATTATTAATGTGGTGTTTGGTTGAGTTTTAAATTTTTTTATCAAAAAAATCAACTTTACTTCACACTTTCTAAAATTCATTTTCACTTTATTTTCTCTCTCATAAATTTTTTAATACACCATAACTTTAAATTCAAAAATCGGAATTAGATAAAAAAAAATATATTTAAAACCTACACATCGAGATCTATAAAATAAGATCCATTGTGACTATTTTTTGAATTTCTTTCGTGATTTTTTTTCAATTGGTTGAAAAATACTTTAACAAAAATTAAATTCACTTTTCAGTTTTCAAAAATCATAAGTACCAAGTTTTCATTTTTTTTGCTTAATTAAAAGTTACCTCATCTTCTTTCTTTCTTTCTTTCTTTCTTTATTTTATACTTTCAACTCCAACTCAAAAACTTTTTACGATTACTTAGGATAAAATAAGTTTTTATTTGATAAATACAAAAGTCATAATTTATGATGTGTAAGCTTAAATTCATGAATTAACAATTTACAATATGTTCCTTACAATATTGTCTTAATCAATTTTTGTATTAATGTTGTAAATTTTTATTTCAGTTAATTTTGGCAAGTTACATTTTTTGAGTGAGAAAATGAATAAAAAAATGAGGTTAATTCCTACCTACTTCGTGCAATAGGTAGGTAATCTTTTTTTTTTCCAATCATTTTTTACTTTTTTTTTATCAAAGTAACCCTATGGTGTGAATATCATGTAGCTAGACATGTCAATAGTTCAATTTATATTTGTGTGGTGCGTTATCGAGATTTAGGTGTAATCGTTTTTTATTTAGATGAGTGACTTTTTCTTAGGTGTAAAAATAATATTCAAGCTACTTTATTCAAGATTTTTGAATTGTTTGGTATTTGGCGCACTTCATTTTCATAATTAGTTTTCGGCCCACTGTTATGGATAATTGATATTCTATATTTTAAAATTATTTTTATTCCTTTTTGTTATTTTCTAATGTTATCCTTTTGACTACTTTATTTTCAAAAATAAATTATTCCTAAAAATTAGCCCAACATAGATTAACTAAGATAATTATTATAGACTTTACATTTTGAAATTCAAATTAAAAAACTATTTCAAATCAAAATCGACTTCAAGTCAAATTGAACGTTAGCATATATATTATTATTCATTATAAACTGTGTTTCATAGCAAAGTCGTAAATATACATAACCAAAGAATAAGTCATTTTCTAATGACATAATATTCCTACATAAAGGAACTGGAATAGTTAACTAGAATATAATCATTATTGAATAAAGTCAAATAATTCATATTCTTACATATATAAACCCATTTAAGAAACATACATATTACAAATAATCAGTAATTTTGTGTTTGCTTAAAAAACACAAGAAAATTGATTTCTAAATCTAGATATTGTTCAGCTAAAATTTATATTTAGTTGACAAATAATCATAATATGACTCACTTTTGCACCTATGTTGAAAAGGAAAATAATAATAATAATAATAATAATAATAATAATAATAATAATAATAATAATAATAATAATAATAATAATAATAATAATAATAATATTGACTACTGACTTTTTAATCGTGCAGCTATAAGTGGTTTCAACAAATCCAGTGGTGTAGAATTTATCTGGGTCAATTTTTTTTCACTATAACCTACAACACAACTCTCTCTCTCTCTCTAAAGTTCAAACATTTTTTAACAGAATTCTCTCTCATAATCTTCATCAATATCCCCTATCTTTCTCTCTAAATCCCTCTTTAAAATTTTATTTTCTTCACAAAACTATCCCCCTAATTGTAAATTTCTTGGGTTTTGATGGCTAAATTTTCAATCAAAGAATTTTATGTCAAGTTAATGTGTGTTTGGTTTTTGAATTTAAAGATCCTCATTCTAATTCTAAAATTTTACTTAATTTTTTTTTTTAAAAAATAATTTTTAAAATTTGATTGTGCTACATATAGAGACAAGGAGAAAAAAAAGGAGAAAGAGGGGAGAACAAGAAAGAGATGGGGGTTGGCTAAGTATATTTGGGTGTAAATCGGGGTACAAATTAATAGTATTATAATTAACATGTAATTTTTTTTTGGTTCGAGGGTTATCTCCCGGGGTATCTAAGGCGGCTTTCACGTATCTCGACTAATCCCTACTCGCGGTGCGTGGTAGCAGCTGTCAAGCATTAATGTAATATTTATATTTTTCGATATCAATAAATTAATATAATTAAATTGTGCGTCAAATAAGCATTTTGAAGTAAGTTACATAATAAAGATAATGTTGTTAGCCCTTCACAAAAATATTATAACAATTTAACATTATTTTTAGTGATATTTTATATGATTTTTTTAGGACACTTTTTAGTCATTAAAGATTATTTTAAAGTGTTAAACTATTTTTTTATAGTGATAATTTTGTAAGGCTCATAGGGCTCAAGTATTATTATTTGATGTTAAATACTATTATTTTAACATATGCAATTAAGGATTTCAAAGTAAGTAAACCAAATCTTTTAACTTCATGCAGTTAGAGATCTACAATACAAAATAGAGCATAGTTATTATTTATCAAAACGACCACTGAAAAAAAAATCTAACTGCTAAAACTACCTCTGCAAGATCTAATGGTCAATAATTTTTCTTTTTTTAACTCGATATTTTTATTTTTCCTAAAATTTACGGGTCCTCCTCTCACTTCATTCTCTATCTCTCTCTCTCTTTCACACATCAAGTCTTCTGTGCATCCCCTCTCTAAACTCCATTTTTAATGTCTAAACTTTAATCAATTATTAGCCATGGCCATACCCTCCTATTTAATGGGTTTAGTAGTGGTGGAGATGAATCTCTTTTACTTAAGGTGTGTTAATTTTAAAATTTACTGAAGTATAAATAAAGCTAATGGTTTGAAGAAGTATAATGGCACATGTATATATTCCAACAACAATTTAAGAGTTATAACGGTAGATCATCTTTTGAAGATGGATTATTTCAACTATAATTTGGCTTTTGATCAATTTACTACTCCGAATAGTAGCTTAAATTTCAACCTGGCAAAGACAACAGATTTAGGGAGTATTAATAATATGAAGAACAAAAAAATAAAATTATACTAACGATACATTGATATATTTGATGGTTGATCACATGAAAGGAAAGGAAAATGAAGTTCACTTACACGTGGGGTAGAAAAACCCACATCTATCTTAACTATTTTAACCTCTATGTGTAAAAAAGATTTAGAATCTTGAGTTAAAAATAATTTGATTTAAATTTTTATAGTAGAAGTACATTGATATAAGACCACGTGGTAAGAAAAGAAAAATAAGACTCTTACAAATCAAGCATGCACGTGGGGTTAAAAAATCTACCCATGTCTCAATTATCCTAACCCCTCAAGAGTAAAAAAGAATTCGAAAAATTTTAGAATGCAATTCATATCTCTTTAAAAAAAAAACAATAATTAGCAATGCAATTCATATCTCTAAAAATATAAACAATGTTTTTTCTCTTATAAATTGCTAGAATGTAATTGCTACTAACTTTTATGATTTCAATTAAAAATTTGACTTTATCATTTTTAATTATAATATTTTTTATGTAACACTCAAATGTACAATTTGTAAGGTTGGAACTCATGTAATATTTTGTTTTTTTCTTTAATTATATTATTTTTCCGTTTCATCTAACTCCCAAATTCTCAATAATTTTTGTCAAAATTATTATAAAACATTTTTTTACGCCGTACGCATTACCCTAGTTCTTCATGAACTTGCAGATGGGCCGCACCCCATACACCCTTCCCACGTCACCCTCCCCTCCGGTCCGTACACTGCACTTCACCACCTCGTAACTCGCCAAAAGCCTCAGCATCCGGTCCAGCAGAACCGCCGCCTGCGGGTTGCTCATCGGAACACGCGCGGCGATCTTGGAATGTGAGAGCCAAGCGCCGTGCCGTCGGCGGAGATTATGCCGATGAGGTTGAGCTCCGGCGCCGACTTCAGCACCATCGGAAGGACCACGGCTTTGGCTAACCGGACGGCGAGTTTTCCGATTTCTTCTTCTTCTTGATCTTGTGGGTCTTGATTGTGGGATGTGCTCATTTTTTTATTATTAATTTTTTTTTTTTTTGCCTTTTTGGGGTGATTGGTGGGAGAGAAAGTGGAAAGGAAAGTGCGAGAAGATTTCTTAATTTTTAATTGATAGAAAACTTTTAGTGAGAGCTGGCCATTTTTAGGCCCCAAACGAAAGGTTAAAATGATACATCTCTTATAAATAAATATACTATTTGTTTATATTAAAAAAATAAATTAATATTATTTTAATGAAAAGAATTTATATTTCATCAAAAACATATTATAATTAAAAATTTAAAGTGTTTGCAGGTTTAATTTCAAAATATACAAGTTTATATGCTATAAAAACTAATACAACAAATAATTTAAGTACTTATATGCTTCCTCTTCGGTCTTCATATTTATTTCATCTTATAAAAAGCTTTTAGATGCTGACACTATACGTTAAATCATACTTACAAAATAGAAGTAATAATGAAATTTTGATCAAAATAATCATTTAAAATATTTTTTTTCTTGCATTTTTAGCAGTAACATCATCAATTATATCTTTATCATCAAGATTTTATGATATGCCATTTTCAATGCATAAAATTGCTAATCTTTTTAATTTATCTTAACTCATGGTAGTTCGCAAGTAAAATTTTAATAATTTCAATTTGGAAGAACTCCTTTTCGCAGATGTCACAGTCTCATGTAAAGTTAATAATAATTTATAAGCAAGCATCACATGAGAAAATATATCCATATCTTTTGCAGTCTCCAAAATTTTAATGGATGTCCATAGTTCATTTATTTTATATGATTCACTTGGTAACATTAATTGCAATATTTGTAATTCTAATCGTAAGTACTTTTCATTAATATTAAAAACATCAACTTTTAAAGCATTTTTAAGATTTATGCAAGATTTTTTCATGCGATCATCATCGAATGATGATGAATCCGAACATTGATTGATGAAATTGCAATTATTTTCTTGGAAAGATACCTTATTAATTAAATATTTTTTTAACACACACACACACATATATACATATATATAGTGGCGGAGATAGAATTTTACTACAATGGGGGGAGCTTCACTAGCACTGAAAAAAAAAAAAGTAACACGACAACATATATATATATATATAGCAGGACTTTTAATGAAAGAACAGACTTCCCCTTTTAAGGGGTAAATCATTGAATTTTTAAATAAAAATTAGTGGGGACGATCTCTATGATAAGTAAATCAACTTTACAAAATTTCATCAAAAAATTAAACCAGGAAGGGGGCTATCTAAAGATCTAAATTTCAACGATCAAAATGCACGCATATATATATATATTGATCTTTAGTTCACCCACTTCCCGATTGAATCTTTTTATGAAAATTTGTGAAGTTGATCTACTCATCATAGAGATCATACCCACAAAATTTAATCAAAAAATTCAATCATTTACCCTCTTAAAAAGGAAAGTCCGTTATTTAGTTAAAAGAATGAAATCTTTTCACGAGCCTGACTCATACATTATTGAAATATTAAACATCTATTAAATAAATAGTTGTCTAACAAAAATATTTATTATAAAAATAGATGTCCAAAAAAAATACGAGTTACAAAATTCCTCTTCAGGCTTTCATATTTTGAAAACGTTGAATGATATGTTCGTTATGTGCTTATTGAAATATTATAGTCGATATAAGAGAGCTTTTCGTCGTTTTGAGGCTTTTACAAAAATAATTATAATTTTATCCCCAAGTTTGAGACCTTAAACCCAACCTCAAATTATAAATATTTAGAAAAGTCCTTATATTGCTATACCTATAAAAAGAAAAAAAAATTATATTCAAGTGGGGGCTCAAGGCTTGCATTCCCTCTGCCCCCGCATATATATACACATGTAAAAAAAAAATTGGGCCCCTCTGCACTTTTGGGCCCTGGGCAGGTCGCCCTGCCTGCACTGCCCCAGGTCGGCTCTATTTTTAGTGTCTTGCTTTTTATTTTTGTGCCAGGTTTTAATGGGTGGTTTAGATGGCAATTATGAATTTATATCAAATGAATAGCAGCAGTTTTGGTTAACGATATGGAATTGTAGTAGGTTGAATTAGGGGTTGTAATAGGTTGATTAGGGTGTTCTCCATGCCTGAAATTAGGCAGGCTCAAAAGAATAATTATACGATTGCTCATACTTATTTTGGTTAAAAAAATATTACCGGTTATATTTATAATTTAACTCTAATATTTATGATAGTTCAAAGAGTTGTGCTTTCAATAAAACTCGTAAATTTGGGATCATAAAATTCTAGGTAATAAAGTACTATTATTTTTGAGTCGCATACGCAATGATTCGGTTTGTTCGATTTTACAATCGCACAAATCAAACCCAAACCAAATATATTTGGTTTTTAGTTTCTTTATCTTCTTTTTTTTTGTTTTTTTTTTGTTCAGTCTTTAACAGATCTATTCAGATCGTACAGTTAAGTTGTTCGCTTTTTAAATTCGCCAATCAAACTTGAACTCAACCTATGTAAATATATATATATATATATCCCGAATTTAAAACGAGTTTTACATTGAAATATTTGAACTCGTCTCATTTATATGCGAGCTTAGACTAGGTATTTTAGTAAATTGGATTTGTTTTGATTGAATTATGGTCAATCTAAACCGATTACCTAAAAAGATTATCAGATCAGTTTAATTTCAGATATGATTCGGATTAGATCTAGGTCAATCTAAATACATTTGCTAAAAATTATCATATCGGATCTATAAGGATCACCAAAACATTAATATATATTCAAATTTATTAAATTATCTTATCTAATTAAAAAATTTACAAAACAATAATTATTTGCAAATATATTAAAAATAATGACACTAATAAAAAAGTTCAGCTTAATAATAATAAAGTTTCATTTTTAGTTTAAGTACCACAAGGGTGATTTTATTCAAATCTGCGATTTCTTTCATATAATCCACCTTTAATTATGGAATTTTTTAACAAACTTTCACAATATTACCGTTTTACAAATTGAGAAGCATGTCCACTTTTAATTGTATTTTTTAGTTTTAACTTAGATTCCTAATTTAAATCTACTTCCATATTAATTTATTTCCTATTTTTCTTTAAAGGTTTTTTAAAAGTTTTTATTAAAAACAATAGATTAACTTATTAGTGGTTTGATCGAAGAAAATATAAAGTCTAAAATCGTATTAGTTTTAGCATACAACAGTGAAAGATCTTTTGCCAACGAGATAATCAAACAATATTTTGTAACACGAAAAAGATTTCACAATAAAGTGGATTTACGTGGCTTAGAAAGGTGAGAAAAAACTAGGAATTAGTGTTAAGCACGGTTTATTTCCATCACAATCCTCTAATAAAGTAATAACTGAACGTTCCATGGTGTATTCCCTGTAATTTTGTTTTTTTATGAATTTATACTTGAAATTATATTCTTATTTGAATCCTAATATAAAAACCTAATTTCAGTTACAACGTTAGAACTTCAGCAGAACTTGATTTAATATCAAATGTTGGATCCAAAACTAGTATGTTGTCTTGGTAATATCTGTATAATAAGAAAATTGCATGATAGAAAAACTTAATTTCGGTTTCTAACTTAATATCTAATGTCAAATCTAGAGATAATGTTTACTTAAAAACCCTTGGTTTGTTTTAGGGTTTACGAAATAAACTAATGAAGAAGATGAGAATAAGACAACAACTTCCCCAAAAGTAAATCACTTTTCAGTAGTGAGTAAAGAAGAGAAGTCGTGCCGAAAAAGGCCGTGCCGAAAATGGAGATCTAAAAGATGAAGTGACAGAGGAGAATTGCTATTTGCTTTTCATTTACTTTTTCTAACCTTAGTTTTACACATTTTAGAATGTAATATTTTTATTTACTTAATTAAGTGGACGTGCTTATTAATTTAGTGGATATTTTTGTATTAAATCATTGATAAAATAATTTTTATAAAAAATAAGTCAATAATATTTTTTATAAGTTTATTCACACTTGCAGATTAATTTAATAGGCAACGCGTATTAACTTAACAAAGTTGCGAAAAGAAATTAAATCACCCTTACTAAATTGGCCATTATATTATTGGCACAGTTCATATGTCCTAGTCATTCCCCCGCTCCTCCTCCTCATTCCCCCTTTCATCATCCTCAATATCCTCATCCCCATCCTCATTCTTTTTGCCCTCCTCCTCCTCCTCTCATTATCCCTTTCCTCATTTTCTTTCTGCTTTTACTTCTCCTCATCCGTGTCTTTCTCCCGCTCCTGCTCATTCTTGTTGTCCTTTATCTCATTCTTCTTCTTCTTCTCTTCCTGTTTCTCATCCTCCTCCTCATCCTCCTCTTCCTCATTTTCCAGGTCCTCATTCTCATTCCCATTATCCTCATCCTTATTCTTCTTCTCAACCCCCTTCTCCTCCTCCTCATCCTCCTTCCTCTTTTTCGAAGATATCTATTTTATTCCAAATTGAACTATTCTTTACAAAGATGGGTGATATACAATTACATAGACTACCTATTTTTGGTCTATACATGATTTAAGGCTAGAATAAAGTTTGACCCTTAAAGAAATGGATCTTACAAATAAACAGCTAATTCTTATGATTGCTCAAATCTTACAACTCACGCCAACACTACCCTTCAAGTTGGTGCATACAAATCTCTTATAACCAGCTTTTGTAAGTATATATGCTAAATGGTCTTTGGATTTAACAAAAGGAAATCAAATTATTTTGGTCTCAAGATTTTCTTTAATGAAATGTCGATCTACCTCTACGTGTTTGGTCCAGTCATGCTGGATAGGGTTGTGAGAATAGCATAGCAACCTTGTTGTGGCAAAATAGGTTCATCTCGCAAGTCTGGGCAAAGCCAATTTCTGTTAATAATCTTTTAAGCCATAAAAGCTCAAATAAACCCTTAGCCATCCCACGGAACTCAACTTCAGCGCTTGACAAAGCAACCACCTTTTGCTTCTTACTTCTCCACGTAACAAGTTCCCGCTAACAACGTGAAGTATCCCGAGGTTGACTTTATATCCGAGATATTTCCTGCCCAATCTTCGTTTGAATAGCCTTCTACCCTTAGGTGATTAGTATTTGAAAATGTGAGTCCTTTTTCAAGGGAATTGAAGACTTTAGGTATCGAAGAATTCTAATCACTGAATTCAAGTGATCTTCACTAGAACAATGCATAAATTGAATCACTACGCATACAGCGTAAGCAATATTAGGATGAGTATGAGAAAGATAGATAAGCTTCCCAACCAATTCTTAGTACCTTTCCTTGTTTGTTGGCATTTGATCTCTGTATTCTCTAAGTTTGTGATTTTGAACAATTGGAGTGTCTGTAGGCTTACACTCCAATAGTCCCACCTCGGCTAGTAAATTTAAGATATATTTACGTTAAGATAGAAATATACCTTTATTTGATCTTGCCACTTCAATTCCTAGAAAATATTTTAACCCTCCCAAACTTTTCATCTTGAATTCTACTGCCAATTGATTTTAAAGCCGTGATATTTCTTCTCGATTATCCCTTGTAATGATAATGTCATCTACATATATTATCAAGACCGTTACCTTGCCCTGTTGATGTTTAAGAAATAGTGTATGGTCCAAGTTGCTTTGTTGGAATCTGTATTTCTTCATTACCAAGCTAAATCGGCTAAACCATGCTCAGGGCGATTGCTTTAATCCGTACAGAGCTCGTTGTAACTTGCACACAGCTTTAGTCTTAGAATTTACTGTATAGCCCGATGGAATATCCATGTAAACCTCATCCTCAAGGTCACCATGGAGGAAGGCATTCTTCACATCAAATTGGTGTAGTGGCCAATCAAGATTTGCCACGAGAAATAGCAAAACTCTAATTATGTTCAACTTGGTCACTAGTGAGAAGGTTGCTTGATAGTCTACGCTGTATGTTTGCGTGTAGCCTTCAGCTACTAGCCTCGCTTTATATCTATCAATTTGACCCGTCTACTTTGTACTTGATGGAGAACACCCATTTGCACTCCACTTCCCTTTTCCCGTCAGGTAAGGGAACAAGAATCCAAGTTTCATTTTGTAGCAATGCTTCCATTTCTTCTTTCATCGCATGAACCCACTTAGGGTCTATTAAGGCTTCCTCAACTCTGGTGGCAATTCAGATTGATGAAAGTTCATCGGTGAAGGATTGTAGGGGTTCAGAAAGTCTTCACATGGATACATAGTTGGCAATCGAATATTTTGATCTTGATTCTTCAACATCTGGTGAATACTTAGTCGGTGGCTTGCCACGGTTATGCATGAAAGGTAACTAATTGCCAATAGGGGTATCTATATTGTTAGAGTTATGATATCCTTTTTTTCTTCTTCTCCTCCTTCTTTTTCTTCTTCTTCTTCGCCTTCTTTTTGTTTTTCTACTTTTTCTCTTTCTTATGCTTCATCTTCTTCTTTTCCTTCTCCTTTTCCTCCTTCCTTCTTCTCATTCTCTTTTTTCTTCTCCTTCTTATTCTTCTTCTTCTCTTTCTTCCTCTTCTTCTTCTTCTCATTAGTCGTCGTCGTCGTCTTCTTCTTCTTCATTTTCTTCTTCTTCTTCTTCTTCTTCTTCTTCTTCTTCTTCTTCTTCTTCTTCTTCTCATTCTTCTCCTTCTTATTGTTCTTCTTATTATCCTCCTCATTCTTCTCATTCTCATGCTCATTCTCCTCATATTCCTTATCCTTATTCTTATTCTCATTCTCTTCTCTTATCTTCTCCTCCTCCCTATCCTCCTCCTTATTGTTTTGCTTCTTCTTCTTCTTCTCCTCCTCCTTATTCTCCTTCTTCTTATTCCCTTTTTCTTTTCTTCTCTTCTTCTCTTCTCATCCTCTTCCTTATTCTTCTGCTTCTTCTCCTACTTCTCATCCTCCTCCTCCTTATTCTGCTTCTGCTTCTCCTTCTCCTTCTTCTTTTCATTTTCTTTCTCCTTATCCCCCTCCTCCTCCCCCTCTTCCTCCTCCTCCTCCTCCTCCTCCTTCTTCGCATTTTCCTTCTTCTTATCCCCCTCCTCCTTCTTTTTCTTCTTCTTCTTCTTCTTCATTCTTCTTCTTCTTCTCCTTCTTCTTCTTCTTCTTCTTCCTTCTTCTTCCTCTACTTTATTTCTTTCTTCCTCTTATTCGTCTCCTCCTTCATATTCTTCTTCTCATTCATCTCATTCTTCCCCTCCCCTTTATTTTTATTAGCGTAAATTAGTTTGTACAAATTGAGAATGGTTGGTACAATGTTTCTGATCGAATTTCATATTCCAACTGATTTTCTCTGTAACTTTGATTTCATTTTGACGAAGTGAATGGAAAAAAGGAACTAAATAATTATGTATCTATTTTTCCCTAAATTTGAAACCACCAAAATATCATCCATTTTCACCATCATCAAGCTTTGTATTTTTAATCCTTGGCAATCTTAATTATCTAAATTAATTTTTGCAGTACAAATACAGAAGATTAAGTATGGAGAGAAAGAATTTGTGAAGAGGGTTTGAGCTGAGAGAGAGAGTGTGTGTAAGGAGAATGGTTAAATGGCAGAGGATAGAAAGAGGGGAGGCAATGACGGTGACAATAACAATAAAGATGGTGATCGATGGTGGGAGATAGTGAAGATTGTGGTAGTTCACTTGTTTAACATAAATGCCCTTCAAATTGATCATGTGTGTGGCAAATGACCGATTTCATTCCAACACTGACGGTAAATTGGATGGAATGGGTAAAATGTAACCATTTCAATATTTAAATGAGCTAGATGAAACTATGTAAAGTTGAGTGACCAATTTGTATCTATATTAATAGATTAATAGCCAATTATAATATTTACAATCGTTTTTAATTCAAAAAGAAATTGAGTTAATGATGTTAACCTAAGGTCTTAATCTTATTTTGATAATAACAATAAATCAATCATGTGTAATTTGGGACCATATTATTCATTTACATTTATATGCTATTTATGCTCGTAATTGTTAACACACATTAATTTATTGTCATCATCAAAAAAGGGGAGATTGTTGACCTAAGGTCTTAATCTTATTTTGATAATAACAATAAATCAATCATGTGTAATTTAACATGTTTCTTGATAAAAGTATACAGTTCATTTACTTGAAAAATTCAAGAAAAACATAACAAGGATCAATCTTTCACTATTCGATCATTAGACAAGATAAGGAAGATCAAATCTCTCAATACAAATCATGAAGTACAAAGAATCAAAAGACTATATGAAAAGTTTCAAGGAAAAAGCTTTAAACGAAGATCAATCCAAAGAAACAAATCAAAGCATTCGAATACTCGTTAATTTAGTAATTGAGTGAGTGCTTAAGATTTATGTAAAGTTACTTTATTGATTAAATTCTTATAGCTCAAACATATTCATGCATCTTTTAAAAGATTAATTCAAACAAGCTTGAAATTGAATTTATTTGAAAAACATCATTTTACAAAGACCGAGTTTCAAAATAAATTCATATTAATTTTAAATGATCATATTTTAAGCTCTAATAAAAATAGGTATCTTAGCAACATATCTTTGAGGTTCAAAAATCATTAGAATTGTATTTGGAACTAAATTGTTAAATTGCAAAAATGTTGTTATTTTACATTTAAAATTCGCTCAATTTTTGCACAGTTTTGATCTAACGGTAAGATGGAGGCCTTCTCGAACTCCGATCATTTTAAAATTTTTACAGTTGTTAGACAACATCTCCTAGCATTGTTGACTAAAATTTGAGCATGATCCAACGGTCAAATTGGGAGAAATTATCAAAACAAATTTAAATTTTTTATCAAAACTAGCTGTTGGAAAGTTTGAAAATGTATACCTTTGACCCAAAACCTCTCTTAATCATCCCCAATGGCCATATGATTTTTCAAGCTATATATATGAGGTCCTAGACATGTTTTAACAGACTTGAATCATTCTACAAACTTATTTTACATATATACAAAGTTATTCAAGTATTCAATTTATTTTATTGATCATATTCTTCATTTTTGAGCTATATGTTTTTGATCAATCTTGATAACTCTAGTGTGAGCTTCATTTGCAATCTTCAAATACATTTGAGAGTTATTGTATTGGTGTGTATCACCACAAATAATTCATTCTTCATTTCAAAAGAGAGTTTGTCTCTTTGTAGAGCAATGGAGCATATCTTGTGAGAAGTGTAGTACGTGTGTATAACTACATTGTGAGTGTTGTGTGTATAACAACATTTGTATTGATGTTTGATCTTCACCCGAAGAATATTGAATAGTGAAAATTCTCGGGGAACTAACCGAGCGCGGAGGTATGGTTTAGGAAATCGAACCGTGAGGACAAAAAGTCTCGAGCTTCAAATTGGTTTAATCTCTTTAAACTCAAGCTCTCTTTTTATTGCTATATTATTACTTGTATTTTGAGATTGCTTATTAATTTACTTGTCTTAGGATTGATTACTTGAAATTTATTATTTCCTTGATATTGTTGCTTAGCTAAGTTACTTTGCTTAAATATTTTAAAAACGTTTTAATTCCGCATTAAGTTTTTAAAACCCTATTCACCCCCTCTAGGGTTGTTTTCCGACCAACAAATGGTATTTAAGATTTTGAGTTATAATTATTATAAGTGTAATAATAACAAGATGGTAAATAAATTCATAAATATCAAATTATCTTTCAAGCATTTAATTATGCTCTTTTTGTAAAGCAATGTTGGAGACTAATTTCTAAATCGATCTAAATCTTCTTGCATCATTATCTAAATCTATATATTGTCCCTCCTCGCAGTTTTAGAAGGCCATAAAGGGCGCTAATGCTTCCTGGGCTTGGGGCAGTTTGTTAAAGGCAGCCACTATTTGCACACCATTTTTTATTTGGTAATACTCCACTTTTTCATTCGACCAATTACAAGCGAGTAAGTACATGTTATTCGCTTCATGAGGGCCGTGTATAAGCTTGAAAATGCTTTGTTCGGCCTATAAGCACCAAGTATGTAGGCTTGTACTCGCTTCTCTTCGAATGAATAACAACTTACTTGCTTGTCAATCAATGGGCGAAATGGAGTGTTATCAAATGTTTTGTGGAGTGCAAATAACGGATGCTTTGTTAAAAATGATGAATCTCATTTCGAAAAGATGTAGATGGCCTGTGGGCAAAAGGGACTATATTGATATATAATCGGATCCTTGGCTTCCAAAAATCAAGTCCTTTAAGGTGACATTGCTGAGGCCCCTAATTGTGAAGGTTTGTTCTAACCTTATTGACTAGGAATCTCCTTATTGAAAGAAAACCCTCATTTTTAATGTGTTCGATTCGTCTGAAGCGGATATTATTTGTTAAATCCCATTGAGTTTGTGTGATTCTAACAATGATAGTGTGGCATTTTACTCTAACGTTATTTTTTCTATTAAATATGGGTATCATGAATTGAGGAAGGATGTGATTTCAGTGCAGCAATTTGAAGCTTCTTTCACGTATGTTGTGGTCCCTAATTTTTGGAAGAGTATTTGGATGCTTGATTTGCTGCCAAAACTAAAATTATTTTGGACGAAAGTGACCCAAAACGCTATTGCGTTGCGTGAGAATATTTTTTTCCCCAAAAATGCACCTCATTACCTACGTGCTCTATCTGTTGGAAGGAAGACGAGACCATATAGCATATTATGTTCAGGTGCGATTGGGTATAGTATATTATGTTCAGGTGTGATTGGGTTCTCATTAGTGTGTGGCTTCGAGTGTTTCTGATTCCATCTCTTCAATTGTTTTGGCAAGCAAATGGGTGAGGATGTTGATTCTTTGGCCAGTTGCATTGCTTACTTAGTTGTACTTTGTTGTTTTGTTTGGCTGGAAAGGAATACATATGTATTTTTTAGGATGGAATCCCCAGCTATTTTTTTTAGCGAATGGCAGTCTAACTAGAGGGTGATAGACTATTCTCTAAATCCCTTCCAGCTAGGTAGTCCTTTACTCTTTCTCGGTTTGGATTTTTCGCAGTGGGGCGTTCAGGATTTCCCCATCATGTATGGCTATGGGAGGTGTCGTAAGGTGTTCGAACTCTTTCATCCTGAATGGATTTAGTAAGGAAATTGTTGCTAGCTCGCCTGTTCATGTGGAAGATTTTGCAATTATGGAAGCTTGACTGATGATGACTCAAGAATAATTGAAAAATGTTTGCATTATGGGTGATAATCAGAGCCTTGGTTTTTGAGTTCTTCTGAGAGTGCTTTGCCCTGGGAGAGCGTCTATTGTTCATAACATTCGAGTTTTGCCTTTTCAATGAAGTATCTCATTTCATTTTCTTAAGAGAGAAGTCGTAACAACTCATTGATTAGCTAGCCAGCTTGCTTGAATAAGTTTTTTGGTAATTGGGATGTTGTCCCCCTTGCTTTTTTGTTTCTCTTGTTAATTCGGTTGGTTAGGTAATTCCTTTTCTTTTTTATTTGTTGTTTAAAAAAAAAAGACCATGTACAAATACTTGAATTTTATAGTCTGTATGGACGATATCTATAGCTCTACATACATGTCATGTCGAGAGAGTGCCAAGTCAGACTGCCATGTGGAAGTTTTAGATTTATAATTTGTTAGCCTACTTATGCGACATCATCATTGAAATAAGTGATTTAGTACAAATATATTTTATCTATATCAAGAAGGATGTAATTAAATTTTGTAAAATACAAGACAACAAAAATTTTTACTGGCTAATGGCAGATTTTACTGCGAGCAGAAATTAATCGAGGTGCATAAAAACTAACTCGAATGCTCTGTGACATAAACAAAAAAAAAGAGATAAAAAAAGAAAAAGCGTACACTAGAGAGATTATATCATTTATATTGTAAATTTCTTTGGGTCCTTAGATACAATAGATAGTGTTTACCAACGATGAAATTTTCGCGAAGGGGGCGGGGGTGTGGTTAGCTTTGTTAGGGTTATATTTTTAGCTGGCTTAATTCCAATAACACTTTATGTTGTAATTGTTTGGGTCGAATTGAAAATTTGAAGATTCAACAATTAACGGAAGCTCGCCAAACTTACCGGATGTATCGCACATAATTCAGAACCTAAGGTAAGTTGGTAATATGATTTGATTCAAAATATGGGTGGTGTTTGAGCTTAAATTTCGAAATTAAAAAGCTTTTGAATCAAATATATTTTTAAGTATTTTTACCGAGTTTTGTCGTAATTCGAAAAGTCTAGTCGACACAAATTATTAAGGAAAACTTATTTTTTTCATATCTAACATGTTTCATAAAGTTACTTCTGAAATTTGAGTCGAATTAGTGTCCAAATAAATTTAATACGGTGAAATAAAGTAAAAAAAAAATAAAAAAAAAAGATTTTAATTTAATTATCTTTAAATATAAGAAAGTTTGAAGAAGGTATCTTTGAAAAGTCAAAGATGTTTTTTTTTAAAAAAAAAACCCACGTGGCTTGCTCAAATTAATTCATGCGCACCTTTATTCAAAGTGGGCCAAGCCCATTAATTTGCTAAGCCACGTGTAAGTTGAAGAAAGTGGTGTGCATCAATTTAAGCAACGGACCCGTACAAGTTGTGGGATCTTGGACCGGTTCGGCGCAAGGGATTTTCCGGAAATTGAAATCAAAAAAATCTGACCAGTACATATTTCGACCGGTTTGGCATGTATTTTTCAGGGTACGAATTTTTGTTGCAAATTTTTTTTAGTATTTTTAATTTATTTTAAAAAGAATTTTAACTATATATTTTTTCTATAAATATATAACCATTAGTTTGGGTAAAAAATATATGATTTTAGAGGGCTTTCTGAAAGATAAAATATCAAATCGGTAGAATCAATTTTTGAGAGTTTTGAAACACCACTTAGATTTTGTTTACATGTCATATGAGGTCCTATTATTTTTCATGCCATAGGAGATCCAATTTTTTTTTTTTAATTTTAAGAATTAGGGTTCTAAACGTTCACGGTTCTTCGGGAGTGTCTTCGGTTGTGGGGTGAATGAGTGAAGTGGCTAACGCGCAGTAAGGGAGATTGCATGCGGTGGTGAATGATTGTGATCAAATGCGTGGAAGGAGGCGACATGTAAGCTGAAAAAGCGGGAAGCACTACGCCAAGCCAGCTGCGGTTGGATTTTATGTTCAAGGAATTGATGGAATTGTTATGTAAATTGTAGAGAAGCAATTTTTATAAGTCAATCGAGTCTGTAATTCCGTTTTAATCATAGTAAAGCACTGTCGATTAGTCCCAAAGATTAGTGCTACGCAAGTAGGGATATCTCGTAAATTTCTGGTGTTGTGGATTGCTTTTTGTGATTACTTGATTGATTTAATTGTTAGAAAACACAACGCATGTTTCGACAATAAAATAAAGTAGACCTAGTGTTTTAATTCTGCTTATTAAACTTTAAATTATTTTTCATAAAAATCCTAAAATCAACCGGGTAATACGATCCCCCAAATTTGTTTTTCTTCAAGCTTACCTATATTTTTTTTCTCTAGTGTTAGAATTTTGATATAGAACTAGTCTAGCTATAGTATAAATTATTATTTCATTAATCATGAAATTGCCAAATAAATATAATTATCTTGTAATTCAAGTGATAAATACATTATATATTAAGGAAGAGGGTGTGAGTTTGAAACCCCATTTGACATTAATTTTTCTTTTAACCCCCTCTGTCATGCACTTTTCTTATAATTTGTTTTCAACACAAACAATTAGTAATTCATTAATTTTTTTAAAAAATTATAATTAGTATTTTTTACGATAAATCATTGTTACTTCAACCCCATCAATTAGAATTTCGGATATTTTTTACGTAGTCCACTGCCCACCCCTACAAAAATTATGAATCCGCCTTTGGTTGTCACATCTAAATAGCATGCCAAAATAAATTAATAAGAATAATAAGACAGAAAATAAATTGTGTAAGGAAGTGGCCTTCTTCATTTACAAATACATATATATATATATATATATATATATATATATATATATTCGAATGTAATAAATGAACAAATTCAAGTAATTCTAGGAAATAAACAAAAAAAAATAAGACTCAAATTTGAACGCTCTATATAAATGTTAAGTTTCAAAATACTTAAATTTAAACCCACATTTTTCTTATCATGCTTAGATGTAAAAGCCTCGTCCTTGTCCTCTATTATTTGCCTTATCGAGGAATTTTTAAATAAAAATTCCATTTGGCAAAATTTTGTCTTGACAAGAGACTTGTTTCTTTTACATTTTTTTTCATTTCTTTTTTATATTTTTATATATATATTTAGAAATAAAAATTTAAGTTTTTTCCTTTTAACTGCAAATAACTAAACCTTCCTCATCCCTACCCTCACCCCATGTAAGATTCAAACCCAGGACTTCAGTGTTTGGGTGAGAACCTTACTACTAGATTACATACTCTTACAAACTTGTTTTTTTTTTTTTTACCTTTTTCCATATTTTTTTGTTACCTTAAAAGAAGTTTAAATATCCCTTTTAGTTACAACCATCTCTTCAAATTCTACTGATGAAACTCGAACTTAAGATATATCTTAAGTCTGAATGAGTGCATCTCCAATTAGGCAACCCACTTACTCAGGTATTCGGCTTTTATTTTTCCTAGAAAAAATATAAGAATTTATTAATCATACAAATTATAAACTTGTTCCTCTTAAACGTGTGAATTTATTGTTAATGGCGTTATAACATACTGATAAGTTTATTTGGTTGTCAAATTAAAATGAGGAATTAAAAATCAGAAAATTCAACACAGTTTCAACCGATGGTTGAAATGGTTTTTAACTTTAAATATATAGAAATAGGCGTAACAATTTTTACGAGTAACAAAATATTATTTAAAAGCGTTAATATTTTTTGCGTAATTAAATATTCCTTAACACTTAAAAAATGCCATAACTTGTGAACAAAACACATAACCAAGTAGAATAGATAGATAATCAAATACTTGATTCATCTTAAATTAATACTCCTATTTTTTTTCTTAGAACATTCACAACGCATCTCACTAGATAAGTAAATTTACTCGTACATGGTAGCCAATATACAAACTTACCATATGGTAAGTTTCACTCGTATGAGTCAAGCTTACTCGTATGACACCATACGAGTAAAGGTCACTTGTATTAATTATTTATACGCCATACAAGTAAGCCTTACTCATAAAATAAAAGTTACCTTGACTCTTGTGGCCTTTATTTAATTTCTTCATTTTTTGCTCTAAATAGCTGTTACCTAACATGAGGATTAATTCAAATGTTTATTTTTATACACTTAAATATTTCTTTTTATACACTGTAATTCAACTTTCCATTTGCATTCCGTTAAACCAACTTCAGTATATTGTTGCTTTATGTTAAACGATTAGAGGGTGTAACTTAATTTTGTGTGAATCTTAAAATATAAACATGATTACGGATAAACATTCGTGTATCTGCACAAATAAATATAGGAATTTTGTGTTAGAATTACAAATTCCATATCAATTAAATGAGTAGAGAAGATTAAAGAGGGATGCGTACCCGAATCCATGGGAGGAGACAATTGAGACAATTGAACGGAAGAAGAGTTTACAGAGGATCTTCCAATTGATACGTACTATCCCTTTTTTGGTTTCTTTTCTTTCTTTATACTCTGTCGATGGGGAACAGAGAGAGGAAAGCGTTACGCTCAATTGGGGACCAAAACCCCGTATATTAGAAAACCGCTTTGGTAATTGCCAAATCGGTTATAAAATTTTAGTATTTATAAATTGGCCCCTTCATCAATTTAAAAATACAATCTGGTCTTTACACATTAATTCCATGACATATATACACCGAAGCCTACTTAATACTAAATTAGATCACTTAAATTATTTTAGGCTTCTTATATATGATAACACACATTTAAATATACATGTGTGGTCCCAATTAAGATTAATATGAAAATTAATCTAACAATCTCCCACTGGACCACATATGTAACCTGATAAATGCGTTTGACTTTAGTGAGCTCAGATTTTTTATTTTTTTATTTTTTATCATAACATGAGGGTATCCGAAACAATTTCGTCCATTAACTATGCTGATATAGGATCAAAGCGGTCTTCGGTACATTAATCGTAACTGGACCCATCAATGGTCACATATACCAACACAGTCAAATGACATAAATCAATCATGGATGCGTAGCATGAAAATTGCATGAAATGTGATCCATACATGCCTATTTCCAACTGGTCCTCTTTATTTGAGATCGATACTTCCAAAATACTTAACAGAGTGTGATAAACTAAATACTTTATTTCTGCAGAAAATAAACTGAATGTTTCTAAACTGTAACATAGAGCCATAACTTAAATATAAACTCCCACTAAACTAAAGTATCCTCAAATAGTACAACACCCATATGAGCAGTGTGCTCATGAAAGACCTTGGGTGTTAGTCCTTTTTAAGCGGATCCGCTATCATGGAATTTGTTCTAATATGCTCTATGAAAATTTGACCACTATGTACTCTTTCTTTTACAACCAGGAACTTGATGTCAATGTGCTTTGACTTTGTCGAGCTCCTGTTGTTGTTAGAATATAGAACCGCTGATTTATTGTCACAGTATAGCTTGAGTGGTCTTTCAACACCTTCCAAAATGCGCAGCCCAGTGACAAAATTTCGCAGCCATATTCCATGATTTGATGCCTCATAACATGCTACAAATTCTGCTGCCATGGTGGATGAAGCTATAAGCGTCTGCTTGGCAGACCTCCAAGAAATCGCTCCACCGGCTAACAGATAGATATATCCTGATGTGGATCTCCTGCTGTCTTGGCATCCAGCAAAATCGGAATCAAAATATCCAATGATCTCTAACTGATCCGATCTCCTATATGTGAGCATATAGTCCTTCGTTCTCTGTAAATACCTCATAACCCGCTTGGCTGCCTTCCAATGATCCATGCCGGGGTGTGAGAATCCGCAAATGTGACCCCCGGGTCTCGTCCCCGTTCGTTGGGCGTCTGAAGCGTCGGAAAGGGATTTCGTCGCTCCATTTGCTTGGAGTTGTTTGATGATTCATATCGGGTGTCCCTACGTCTATTCTAGATGCAAAGGGGTTTGTTCAGAGTCGCCAGTACGTTTTACGAGAAAACAGACAAAAAGGGGGTGTGAAAGGGGAAAGGCTACAGATAAGCCTTTCTTTACACGTTTGTCTGCGAAACCAGGATTATATAAGGTTCGGGAACTATATTACGGTTTGGGAAGGTGTTAAGCACCCATTCCGCCCTTTCGGTCTCTAGTGGACTTATATGTTTATTTTATGTTGAAAAACTTGGATGCTTTTACTGATAGTCTACTACTTTTCCAATGAAAGCCCTAATTTCGGAGGAAACGGGAAAGGGGTATGAAAAAAGCCTTTGTGTTCCGAGATCTGATGTCTTTGTTTTGAAAGATGTAAAAAATACAAATGATAAAAGTTATATTTATTTTTAAAGAGAGTATCCCGTATTATTTCCCAGATAATGACGGTTTTCTCGGTTTGTGATTACTTTTGTGAAAATTCGGATCTAATATCGGGACTAATTTAATATGGAATCATGACTCTTGAGAGGAGAATTATCAGACACATCGTAGTCTATAGAGAAGACAGGATATGTTGATTTTTTATTCCTAGATAAGTCTTATCAGTCCGGGTTTTGAAAACAGAATTTTATCCGGACGATAACATACTTATTCTTCTGGTTTTGAAAATAGTTTTATCAGGGTCTTTTGTTTTGAAAATGGTAGACTATTTATAATTTGGCAATAAGTTTATTCAAATAAAATGTGGACAAAACAACAGAAATAAAACAAGTACACAGATAGACCCGTTTTATCGAGCGTGTTAGGAATCTAGCCCAACCATGTTGCCACTTCGCTTACCAGGACGGGGATCGACCTGCCCGGTCAGGTCGCGGGGTGTGGGGCAACGCCCCGTTAGAAAAAAACTAATCATAAAAGTTTAATAAAACTAATATGCAAATATCTTATTTAATTACTAGAAGAAACTTTATTTACCTTCCCGACGAGAATAATAATAAGAAAGAGAATATAATACGGCAGAGAGATCTCCGGCGATAACAATCTTCTCCTTCTTCAGATATTTCCGAGAATTCGATTCTAGAGACGGGACACGTCGAGTGTCGGGAATAGATCCGATAATTCTTCAGAGATAAGATGATAATATAAAATGCTTGATAACAAAATCAGACTAAAGCTCCGGATTTTCCAGATCCAAGTTGCTGCCTTTGACCCCTTGGGGGTGTTGGCCTATTTATACTGCTCGGGGAAGATTGTTGCGCGACATTTCCCCAAAAAAGGCAAGTGTCGCGCGACATATCTGTTTGTCGCGCGACATTCCTGTATGTCGTGCGACAAACGGCTGAAGTGATGGGTCCTGACACTGTGATGGGTCAGAAAGTGGTTGGTCTGGTGCAGAGATGGATTGTCGCGCGACATAGTGGGATTGTCGCGCGACAATGTGATATGTCGTGCGACAATCCTTCATAAAGAAAGGTTTGTCGCGCAACAACCCCCCCCCCCCGGGGTAGTTTCGGGTGTTCGGGTGTGTCCTGAATTCCAAAAATAGTAGTCTCGTAGGTCGTTAGGGTTCTTGCGGGGGTCACGGATCGGGGTGTCTACAGACCCTCTCGACTCAAGCTCCTTGCTTGCAAGGAATTGAGGCGACTGGAAGAGACCATGATCCATGGCTCCCGCATGAACTCTAAAGAAGTGTTTATGCAAAAAGTGCTTGTGAGTGCCTCCGGAGAGGGCTTCGTGTTTGGTTTTGCCTCCGGAGAGGGCTTTTGTTACCTCATTGCCTCTCTCGAGGGCTTTGACTTGCTCCACTTGCCTCAGATGGGAGGACTACCATTGCGCCTCAGGTGGGAGGACTACCGTTGTGCCTCTCTAGGAGGGCTTCGCCTCAGGTGGGAGGACTACCGTTGTGCCTCTCTGGGAGGGCTTCGCCTCAGGTGGGAGGACTACCGTTTGTGCCTCTCTGGGAGGGCTTCGCCTCAGGTGGGAGGACTACCGTTGTGCCTCTCTGGGAGGGCTTCGCCTCAGGTGGGAGGACTACCGTTTGTGCCTCTCTGGGAGGGCTTCGCCTCAGGTGGGAGGACTACCGTTTGTGCCTCTCTGGGAGGGCTTCGCCTCAGGTGGGAGGACTACCGTTTGTGCCTCTCTGGGAGGGCTTCGCCTCAGGTGGGAGGACTACCGTTGTGCCTCTCTGGGAGGGCTTCGCCTCAGGTGGGAGGACCTCCTCTCTGGGAGGTGCCTCAGGAGGACTACCGTTTGTGCCTCTCTGGGAGGGCTTCGCCTCAGGTGGGAGGACTACCGTTGTGCCTCTCTGGGAGGGCTTCGCCTCAGGTGGGAGGACTACCGTTTGTGCCTCTCTGGGAGGGCTTCGCCTCAGGTGGGAGGACTACCGTTGTGCCTCTCTGGGAGGGCTTCTAGATCTGTAAGAAGAAGGAAAAAATGCCTCTGGGAGGACTTTCATGAGTAACTTTTGCCTCTGGAGAGGGCTTGTGATTTTGCCTCTGAAGAGGGCTTGTGTTTTGTGATTTTTGTTTAAAATTTAATTTGTCTCTCTTTAGACTGCTAGAGTGAGAGAGAGAAGTTTTTGTGAGGGTGAAAAGAGCTCCTCGAGGTCTAATCTTATCCGAATGTCCGCTTTCCTATATCTTTCTTGAATTTTGTTCTCATGTTTTCCTCGAGTGAGGGTACTTTTCTCAGAGGGCAGTTTTCGATTTTCTTTTGCTTTCCGCAGCGTGATGATTCGAGGATTTTCCCAACCATCTCTTCTGTATCGTGCTGAAAAGAAAATTTGTCTAAAAGTCCAATCTCTGATCTCTGTTCTTTTCTCAGTTTCTCTTTTTGGTGGGCCCAACATCGTTTTCTGTTTTTCGATGCCCTTATTTCCCCCTCTTTTGGGAAAGACTTTTCCTGGCCCTCTCTGTTTTTGACCAGGATTCTTTTCATCCCTTTGTCGTGATCAGGAGCCTTACTCACCCTAAAACGAAGCCCTGAGCCGTTTTTGGCCTAGCTATCACTTTTGGTGTGGCTCTCCCTGTCACTCTACATTTCTGTTTCTCTCGCTTGCTTTGGGCGCTCATGCGGGTTTCTCTTATTTTCTACTCTTTCAATTTTTTCTATTCCCGTCTTATCTCGCTATTCTGCTTTTTCTTAATTGATGGTCTCGGTCCTTCTGTGAGATCAGAGACTACTTTTAATCGTGGCATTCCGCTCTCGCATTTTTCGGGGAGATGATTTGGAAGTTTGCTCGTTGAAATCTTTGTCATGGGTGTGCGGTTTTAGCAATCTTTTCGAAAACTGTCCCTCGGAAGTCCTCCTGCAGGAGGTAAAAATGAGAAAAAGGTCAAAAAATTAGGGGGGATGGGAGATTGTCGCGCGACACTTCGGTGGGGAGCCCTTTGTTGCGCGACAATGTGGCCATTTGTCGCGCGACAAACTGACCCACTATATAAGCCTCCTGCTGAGCTCATTCCACCTCATTCTCTCCTTTCTCTTTCTCTCTCTAACTCCCCTTCTCTCTTGTTCCTAGCGCGGAAGCTCTGTCGCGTTTTCGACTTTTCCGGCCTTCTTCATATATCCTACCTATACCTGATGGACCCTGCTTATCCCGACAGACTGGAGGGTGACCAGGAGGAGGTCACCTTCACTGACGCTCAGGGCGTTCTCCGCTGCAGCCCTCATCCTGATGACTGGGCGGACTTGGATTGGTACGATGAGGATGGGATAGACCGCGGTCGAGCGGTGGTCTATCGAGATGCTATCCGAGCTGCTCCATTCCCAGATGTCCCGTGGCTCTTGATGGAGCCTGTCTCTCACGAGATTCGCCGTCGATCTCTGGTATGTCTTCTTTATCTGTTCTGTTTCTTGTCGTTTCCTGTATTTCATTTTCAATAATGTTAGTATGCATGTCTGCCTTGAATAACGCCCGATTTTTAGCGAACACATACTTTTACCTGTGATACCTCTTAGGATTTAGGAAAAATACATAATCTACCCCTATAGCCCTATAACTCTCATAATTACACCAAAGTACCCTCGGGTTTGGAAAATTACATAATTTACCCCTATAACCCTACAACTCTCATAATTACACCAAAGTACCCTCAGGTTTGGAAAATTACATAATTTACCCCTATAGCCCTATAACTCTCATAATTACACCAAAGTACCCTCAGGTTTTGGAAAATTACATAATTTTACCCCTATAGCCCTATAACTCTCATAATTACACCAAAGTACCCTCAGGTTTTGGAAAATTACATAATTTACCCCATAGCCCTATAACTCTCATAATTACACCAAAGTACCCTCAGGTTTGGAAAATTACATAATTTACCCCTATAGCCCTACAACTCTCATAATTACACCAAAGTACCCTCAGGTTTTGGAAAATTACATAATTTACCCCTATAGCCCTATAACTCTCATAATTACACCAAAGTACCCTCAGGTTTGGAAAATTACATAATTTACCCCTATAGCCCTATAACTCTCATAATTACACCAAAGTACCCTCAGATTTTGGAAAATTACATAATTTACCCCTATAGCCCTATAATTCTCATAGTTACACCAAAGTACCCTCAGGTTTGGAAAATTACATAATTTACCCCTATAGCCCTACAACTCTCATAATTACACCAAAGTACCCTCAGGTTTTGGAAAATTACATAATTTACCCCTATAGCCCTATAACTCTCATAGTTACACCAAAGTACCCTCAAGTTTTGGAAAATTACATAATTTACCCCTATAGCCCTATAACTCTCATAATTACACCAAAGTACCCTCAGGTTTTGGAAAATTACATAATTTACCCCTATAGCCCTATAACTCTCATAGTTACACCAAAGTACCCTCAGGTTTGGAAAATTACATAATTTACCCCTATAACCCCCTATTCGTTCTCTTGTCTGCAGTGGGTTGGCCGGGGTTGGGGTTCTCCCAACACTATATCTTCGGAGTGGCGACGGGCACCGGCCCCTGTCCAGGAGTTGATTCTTGCGACTCCTTTTGGCTCCCTCTTCGACGCCCTCCCAGAGCGGGTTTCTAGGGCAGCAGTTTTGGTGTCAGCACTGGCTTGCCATTGGTGGGATACTACTCATACCTTCCATTGGAGCTGGGGTGAGATGACGATGACACCCCTCGATCTTTTTGCTCTGACCGGGATTCCTTCGGGGGGGGGGGGTCCCCATTCAGATCGATGTCCCTTTGCGTCTGACGGCAGAGGGTATTGTTAGTGCGTTTGGATGGTTCCCGGAGCGACGGAGTTCCGGTGATACGATTCCTCGGGGTGTCTTAGTTACGCGGCTAGCCACAGAGAGAGCTCGGCTAGTTGCTTCAGGGGTTCCTATGACCCGTCAGGAGGCGCGCCAGTATGCCCGCGTCCTTCTTCTGTTGACACTCCATGATTTATTCAAGGCTCGTGGTGGGGACACGGCTCATCTTTTGGTGGTTGCCCTATCTTCGGGACTTCAGCCTCATGTTTGACTATGACTGGGGAGGCTTCATTCTTGCAGTCCTCTATGATGCCATGGACCAGGTCTCTCGCCATTTAGCCCTGAACCTTAAGGGCTTTTCTCTGCTGTGGGAGGTACATACTTTAGTCCTTTTGTCCTTGCTTCAGTTCTTTACATATTACCTGTTGATCATTGCTGATTTCTTTTATCTTTCCTTTTCAGAGCTGGTTTGTTGCTTATACCCGCCTGGGTCGTGCCCAGGTGGATCTCCTCGTTGAGAACGAGGACCAGTTTCCTTTTCTCCGCCGATTCATTACGGGGAACTACCGGGCTCCCTATGTATACCGGACTCGGGAGACCGGAGCTGCTGCCGTTCACGACCTCTACAGCTGGAACCTGCTCCAGTATGTCGGTCGAGACCCTCCAGCCTACATGCGTGATTATCATAGGGCTATCGACATCTCCTTACGGCCGGACGACCCTCTGACTTCCTCTCATGCCCGGACGGATTCTCGGAGGAGCAGTAGTCGAACTTCCAGGCGTTCTCGATCGTCGGTGATCCGTCCTACGGCACCGGTCCAGTCCACAGGGCCTTCTCAGGCGGCAGTTCCTCCTGTTCCTGGCGTCCCAGTTGTTGATCTTACTCCCGAGGAGGGCTCGGGCGATAGTGGGAGCGTGTCAAAACGCGCCCGAGTAGATTAGTTTTCCCTTTCTGCATTTAGTGTTAGTTTTGGACAGATATGTATTTATTTTAGACATGTTTAGATAGATATTTTAAAAAACTGTTCTTTTATAGGATTTATAAAATATCTTTATCTGTGTTTGATTATACTTTTATTCTCTGTATGTGAAAAGATATATACATACACATATATATATAAGAGTCGGTATTTTTAGAAGTCATACCTTGTAGTGTAGTGATACTTTTCCTGTAAAAAGAGCAAAGTGAGAACAAGAAAGCATCCAAAAATGATTCTTTTGGCAATCATGACTGCTATGTGTAGAAAGAACAAAATTAGGGTGACCCCAAAGGAGTTTGTCGCGCGACAATCCCTCATGGATATGGGTTTGTCGCGTGACAAACAGGTACAGGTCCCTCTTTTTTGCTATAAATACATCCATCTTCCTTCCTTCATCCTCACACTTTCCAAAAATGTCTTCTTATCGCACAAAATCTGATTTTTCTTATGTCAATGCTAGAGATGCTTTGATATCTTCCGAAAATGGTCTGAACTTTGGTGCCTTTAGTCCTTTAGCGGGCTGGTGCTATCATCCCGTCGATTTTTCCTTTCTATTAGGTGCCTTGTATTTCTGGAGTCCTGCGGACCATCTCTTCCGCTTTGGACTAGATGAGCTCTGCCCGACCTATGAGGAATTCTCCTGGCTGTTACGTTCTGACGTTCGTCTCCCGATGGCAGTTCCCATAGAAGAAATTGGTCCCCGTGACATGCTAATTGCTCTGTTAGCCATTCCCCAGGCGGCCTGTGATGGTTTCATTGCCGATGGTTTTCTTGACCTCCATAAAATGGTGAGGTTCTTTCATCGTTATGAAGATATGGCCTCTTACGGCGTGGGGCGTACTGCAGCGGCCCTGATTTGCCTGGTTTCTGATATGCTGCTGGTGACGGGTTCTTCCCGTGTTGATCCGACTATCCTGAGTCTGATTTACCAGGCTAGAAATGGGGAGTCTATAGTGCCGATTATTCTTGCAGAGACCCTGAATGGTCTTGATGATGTTCAACGGGGGGCCTCGCCCTTCTTCTGGGGGAGTCCGCGTCTGCTATACATGTGGCTGCTAGAGCGCTTTCGATCGGTGGGTTTCAACGGAGCTCGGCTCGACAATCCGACTCATTTCTTCCATCGGCCTCTCTTTGGTGCTTTGACCATGTCTTCCTTTGATTGGACGGTATAGTTTTCGAAGAACTTTTGGGCTATCCGGTGGAACATTCCTTGGTGGAAGCTGAGGGCGATGGTACTTAGCACTGGGGGTCAGAACTACGTTCGGCTCCGCGGGCTCTGGTTCACTTCCTTTTATCTCCCCGGGCATCTTTTTCGGCAGTTTAACGTTCCTCAGGAGGTTCCCCTTGGTCTGAACAACTTCTCTTCTGAGTCTAAATTTGTGACCCCACATGTTTCTTTATCGGTAGAGAGGATGTGGCGTGCCCGACTGACTCGTCAGTTCAATTATGCCCGGTTTGGTATTACCTGGCCTCTCCGGGCTGATATCATCCGCTCTTGCTGGCAATCTCTGGAAGGAGAACTGATCGACGACCCCTTTCAAATGGAGTGGTTCCGGTTCATGGATACGAAGGCTACTGATGATAACATTGTCTTTGCATATCAGATCTTGGATGAAGCTCGGATCGATTTGGCTATTGAGGACCCAGTGTGGCCAACCCCTAGGGATTAGTTTCTTTCGTATTTGTTATGTCTCCTTTGTAACCTTCGGTGTTCTGAACCACCTTTAAATAATATATGAGGGACTGCTTGCGAGAAATAAATTTATTTACAAAGTTTAAACCGGGCCTGAAGTCACTTCTCAGGTTGCCTACGTTCCCCTTTTTGATTTTTTACAAAGAACAAAAAGTTTTGAGTTGGGGCTCAGGTTTACGTAGTTCTTATTACATGCCACACCTATTGATAATACTTCTTCAGTCGATCCATGTTGACTGGTGAATGTAGTAACTGCCCATCCAAATCAGTGAGTATAGCGGCACCTCCTGTATTGATTTCTTTGACGATGTACAGTCCTGTCCACTTGTGCCCGAACTTACCCCTCGGATCTCTGGCCGGTTCTCGAATTTCTTTCAATACAATATCGTTCTCGTTGATACCCCGAGTCCTCACTTTCTGGTTAAATGCTCGAGCGATTCTCTTCTGATACCCCTGATGGTGGTATGCGGCTTTCAATCTCTTTTCATCTAGTAGGGCTAGCTCGTTATAACGTGCCTGGACCCATTCCAGTTCTTTGACTTGATTTTCTAGTATTACCCTGAGGGAGGGGACTTCTAACTCAACAGGGAGGACTGCTTCTATCCCGTATGTAAGAGAGAACGGGGATGCCCCTGTGGAGACCCTCTCGGTGGTGCGATATCCCCACAATGCATAAGGTAACTTCTCGGCCAGTCTCGACAGGTGTCGGTCATTTTGCTTAGGATATTCTTCAGATTTTTGTTGGCGTCTTCAACTGCCCCATTGGTTTGTGGCCTGTATGGCGAAGACCTGTGTCTGGTAATACCGTATTCTTCCATGATGGTATTAGCTTCTCCTTCAAAGTGGGTGCCGTTATCTGAGATGATCTCGTGTGGGACCCCATATCGGCAAACAATATTCCTTTTGATGAATCGGGTTACTTTTTTGGCATCGAGGGTCTGGTAAGACTCGGCTTCTACCCATTTGGTGAAGTAGTTGATGGCCACTAGTATGAATTCATGGTCGTTGCTGGCTTTGGGCGAGATCTTCCCAATGACGTCGATTCCCCAGGTTGTGAAAGGCCAGGGAGCAGTCATGGTGTACAACTCTTTTGGAGGAAGCTTCTGGGATTGAGCATAAATTTGGTACTTGTGACAACGGCGTACGTGATTAGCGCAGTCGGTTTGCAGAGTAGACCAAAAATAACCTTGTCTGATGATCTTGCGGGCAAGTGTATGTCCGCTTATATGAGGTCCGCAATCGCCCCCATGTATCTGATCCATTACTCTGACTGATTCTTCTTCGGTGAGGCATTGCAGATGAGTTCCGTCGTAGTTCCTTTTATACAATCTTCCGGCACAAAGTATGAACCCTGATGCTAATCTTCTGAGCGTGACCCGTGTTTTCTTGTCTGTTTTCTCAGGATACTGATGGTTCTTCAGCAGGTTCCAGATATCGTAAAACCAAGTGGTTGGATCCCCTTTCCCTTCATTCTCTACCACCAAGGCCGTGCAGTGTGCTGGTTCTGACTTCTTTTGTACCGTAAGGGTTATTTCTTCCATCCCCTCCGGGATATCGATCATAGATGCCAGGGTTGCCAGTGCGTCGGCAAAACTGTTCTGAGACCTAGGGAGATAGTAAAATTTCGTATGCTTGAACTTTCCCGCGATATCCTCCAGTCGGGCGAGGTAAGGGACTAGTTTCTCATCTCTGATCTTCCATTCTTTCAGAACCTGGTGGACTACTAGTGCTGAATCTCCATATACCTGTATCCTCTTTATACCCCTTTGAAGAGCGATCTCTAACCCGAGTATGCAGGCTTCATATTCAGCCATGTTGTTGGTGCAGAAGAAGTCCAGGCGATATGATACCGGGGGGTGAGTTTGGTCTGGAGAGACTAACAGGATACCTATCCCGTTTCCATTCCGATTGGCGGCCCCGTCAAAGTACAATTTCCAGTCTTCATCGATCTCAACATTCATGATGGTTTCGTCTGGGAACTCGGCTTCTTCTAGCACATCTCCCAATATTGGATTGCGGGCCAGGTAATCAGCTATGATCTTGCCTTTAACTGCCTTCTGGGTCATGTAGGTGATGTCAAATTCGGAGAGTAGAAATAGCCATTTTGCCATTCGGTTCGAGAGAGCCGGTTTCTCGAAGAGGTATTTCAACGGATCAATCCGTGATGCCAGGATGACTGAGAAAATTAGCATGTAGTGCCGTAGTTTCTGTGTTACCCAGATGAGAGCGGTGCTTGATTTTTCCAATGGTGTGTAGTTCATTTCAAATGGGGACAGTTTCTTGCTGAGGAAATAGATGGCCTGCTCTTTCCGGGTATTAGTCAGGTGCTGGGCTAGCATTGCTCCTGCGGCTGAATCAGTGACGGTTAGGTACAAAATTAAAGGTAGTCCGGTTTGTGGTGGGGCTAATACTGGGGGGTTGGAGAGATATTCTTTGATCCTATCAAAAGCTTCCTGGCACTGATCGTTCCACTCTCCCGGTGAAGATTTCCTCAGGAGTTTGAAGATGGGTTCGCAAGTCTGAGTGAGTTGAGAGATGAATCTACTGATGTACTGCAGATTACCCAAAAATCCCTGGACTTCTTTCTCAGTACGAGGTTTAGGCATTTTTTGGATAGCTTGAACCTTGGCGGGGTCTACCTCGATTCCTCTCTTACTGACAACATAACCTAGGAGTTTTCCTTTGGTTACCCCGAACACACATTTCTGCGGATTGAGTCTCATCTGATACTGGCGGAGCCGGTCGAAGAAAGTTCGCAGGGCTGGTATGTGACCTTCCCTCTCCTTTGATTTGATTATCATATCGTCTACATACACCTCTACTTCTTTGTGGATCATGTCGTGAAAAATAGCGGTGGCTGCTCTCTGATAGGTTGCCCCGGCGTTCTTCAGTCCAAATGGCATAACTGTGTAGCAGTATGTTCCCCATGGTGTGATGAAAGCCGTTTTTTCCTGGTGATCCGGGTGTATTTTAATCTGGTTATACCCGGCAAAACCATCCACAAATGACTTTAGGGCATGGTTGGCAGTGTTATCTATTATCAAATCGATGTTGGGCAATGGGAAATTGTCATTCAGACAAGCTTTGTTAAGATCCCGGTAATCCACACACATGCGGACCTTCCCATTTTCCTTTGGAACGGGCACAATGTTGGCTAACCATGAAGGGTAATCGATCACCCGTAAAAACCCTACACGCAGTTGTTTCATCACTTCTTCCTTTACCTTTAGGGACCATTCTGGCGTAAGTTTTCTTAACTTTTGCTTGACAGGTCTGAACTCCGGCTTGGTATGTATCTCGTGCATGACTATCTGACTGTTCAATCCTGGCATATCCGCATAAGACCAGGCGAAGACATCCACGTACTCTTTCAGAGTTTGTGTGAATTCCTCTTTTTCTGTTTCACTCAGACTTGTCCCAATGCGGACCTCCTTTCTTTCCTTTTCTGTTCCGAGGTTAATTTTGAGAGTGTCTCCTTCCTCACTCCGTATATGCTGTTCCTCCCGTTCCGGGTGTTCGTTCAGTCTTTCTAACTCCTTATAAGCTATTACAGAATTACAAATAACAGGATAACGCAACACAGAGTTTTCTTCATTGATAATAGTGTTTACAGGTACAAGTTTAAAGAGTAAATCTAGGAGTGGCTCTTTCCTAGCCTTACTTTCACTCTCACCTCTCACCCTTACAATTTCACTATTTTCCCTTTCCCTTTGGTAGTCTGGATCAGCGTATATCAGGTGTACGGGGTCATCCCTTGGCTCGTCATCCCCTAGAACCATGATGTCGAAAAGATCTCCGATCATTTCTCCCTCCTTGTCTGTCTTGTCTTCGTTTCCTTCTTTCAACCCGATCGTTAATTTGGTGGAGAAACTGTGTTCAATGCTTTTTTTGACATATAGGTCCTTTTCATAGAAGATTTCCCATCCCGGCAGGTTCTCTCCGTCGTTGTTTCTCCAAGGTTCCTAAAAACCGCAAAAGGGGAAGTCCTCTCCTTCTTTGACAAAAAATCCGTTCAAAGAGCTGAAACTCGGATACTGATGCCCTCGGCCCCTTTTTTGCTGATCGTCTTCTTCAGTGTGTTGGTACCCCAAACCTTCCCTTTCGTACCTCGTTACCGGTTCCAAGGCTTGAAGTAGTCCTGATTGTCCCATTCCTAGGCCGGCTCCAGGTAAGTATCTCATCATTCTTAGCATATTTGTAATCTTGGTGCTGAGACCGGGGATATTGTCTGGGGGAAGATATTCGATTATTTGAGTGCTGAGAGTTTCTACTTGAGGCTCATAAGAAAAGCCTCCCAACTGTATGCTCTGGCTCCCGATTCCCAAAACAGGTAACTCCACATCTGCCAAGGTCCTTTCAGGATCTCCTTGGATGGTAATTATGTTCCCTTCAAACGGTATCTTGATCTTTTGGTGCAAGGAGGAGGGGAGTGCTCCTATGTCGTGTAGCCACGCTCTTCCCAGCAGGAGGTTAAAACTGGAGGGAATGTCTATGATTTGGAAATCGGCCGGAAAAATTCTGGGACCGACCCTGAGATCTAGCTTTAGAGAACCCAGAACGGCCCTTCTGGTATTGTCGTAGGCCCTGACAGTCACGGCGGATGGAGAAAGTTCTGAATCCAAGATACCCAGGCATCTAGCGGTCTTCAAGGGGCAGACATTTATGGTTGACCCGTTGTCGATAAGGACTTGTGGCAAAATCTTCCCTCGGGTTCGGACGGTGATATGGAGAGCCAGGCTGTGCTTCCTCCCTAATGGAGACAGATCCTCATCTGAAAATGACAGACTTCTTTGGACTGTTAGTGACCCGATCATGTTTGGCAGTTGTTCGGGTGTGGAGTCCGGTGATATCACGGCTTCGTCCAGAAGTTTGATGAAAGCGGTCCTGTGGGGTTTGGAGGCAACCAAGAGGCCCCAAATGGTGATGTGTGCCTGGGTCTTCTTCAACTGCTCAAGCACTCTATCTTCTCCCATTTCCTTCGGTGGCGGTGTTTTCTCGGCCTCCGTCGGTGGTGGTTGGTATACCCTTCCTGAACGGGTGATCTGTTGGATCCAAAGGGATGCTGGGTTTGATTCCTCTGAAGTTTCTGACGATTCCGGCTCTGTCGACCAACTGAAAGTCCCGGGGGAGGTTTCTGTCATACAGATTGTCTCCCTGGGGGGGTTTTGGGATTTCCATGATTGTTTCTTCTTATTCTGGGTCCATCCTATCCCAGATTTTCCGGGATTGGTTTTGATTGTAAGTGGCTGTGAGATCCCCTGATTTGCCTTTCCTAAACCCTGCCCGGGTAGGAAGTTCATTTTGACCATCCATTGGTCAATTATGGGATTGAGGCCTGGGGCAACTTGAGCCTTTGCTGGCAGTACATCGGGTGCCCTGTAGGCTGGGTCATCTCGGATGAGCCCCACGGGATCGAAGCCTTCTTCACCAGTGTTTAAGGCATTAATCCCTGCAGGTGGAGCATGGTTAGAAAGTGGATTGTTAGTAACATTGGGCCCGTCGGGTGCGGGGATGGTTCCGGCTTCAATGAGGTCTTGAATACGATGACGAAGGGCCAAACAACGCTCCGTGTCATGTCCTGCAGCTTGATGATACGCACAATTCTCATTCATTCTCCAGGTATTTAGAATAGGGTTTGGTGGGGGGCGCGGGTTGAGTGGAGTGATTAGTCCGGCTTTTTGGAGCAGCTCTAGACTTTTTACCAGTGTAGTGGGGAGGGTGCAGAAGTTTCTCCTTTTCTTGTCATCGGTGTTCGAAGGGCCTTCTTGTGTGGGCCAACTCATCGGAGGTGGCTGTTGTGGTTGTTGAAAGGGGTTCTGTTGATAGGGGTATGAGCTTATTTGATTCACGGTTGTAGTGGCTGTCTTTCTCCCGGTGTATGCGGCTTTCTTGGTATCGGTTTCAACTTTCTTGGCCAGTTCTTCCTCTACTTGTGACCCCATACTCAACAGGGCCCTGAAGTGTGGGAATACATGCTTTCCCATGCAACTCAGTACGGCTGGAGTGAAGTTCTTCTGAATGATTTCCAGTTGTTCTTCTTCATCGGGTCGTTTGGACATTTGGGAGGCCATCTCCCTCCAGCGGGTGACAAAGTCGCTGAAGCTTTCTTTCTCGCCCTGTTTGGCCATTTCCAGGTGTTTACGGGTAATTTCCAAATCCTCGTTGGACCCGTATTTGGTCATAAATTCTTTGACGATATCTCCCCAAGTCTGCGTGTGATGTCTTTCTAGACCAAAGAACCATTTCAGGGCGGCTCCCGTGAGAGTCATGTGAAAGGCTTGTGCTAATTCCGGCTCTCCACAACCGGACACTTGCATGGATCTGATGTAGGACTGTAGGTGAGTTTTAGGGGGCGTGGTTCCAGTGAACTTGGTGATGGAAGGGAGTTTGAATCCCTGGGGTAATCTCGCTTCTGGGTAGAGGGAGAAGGCATTCATATCCGTGATCTCGTCTGCACCTTTTATTAGGGACACCCCCTTCTGTAGGACCCTCATCTGCTCTTTCAGCTTCTTCATTTCCTCACTCTCTCTTGACACCTCGTCGTGCTGTTTCCGTGCTATTATCGATTCTGCATATACTGCCCGAAGTCGGTTGATGTCTGGGTATTCATTAGGGAGGGCTGCTGGGGCCGGTGGTGGAATGGGTTTTGTGGGAACTTGTGGCCATGGTTGGTATTGGGGGTCAAAACCGGGTTGTACTTGGGGTTGCGGCCAGACTATGGGTGGCTCCTGCTGTTGGTAAGTGGGGCCTGAATCCGGGGCCCATTGGTTCTGATTGTTGGGGTCGGTTTGAACGGGACCAACTACGATAGGGCCCGTTTGGGGTGGATTGGTTCCTTGAACTGGGGGGAGTACTTGTGAAGACTGTCCTTGATTCGGATCTCGATTCGGTGGTAGTCGATCAAACCCCGGTGGTGCAGTTCGTTCGGCTGATAATTCTTCTATTCGGATTCGGGTACCCTGTTGCTCGTTCGTGAGGTTTGCCAGATCCCTGCTGACGGTCATGAGTAAACGGTGCATTTCGGCTAGGGTTGGCTGAGTTGATGATGCCTCGGCTAGGCTCTGATCTGTCTCTCGATTCTCACGTTCATCGGCCATTTCAGGTGTGCTTGGTCTTACTAGTCTTCCGGTGTGATCACGGCCGGCCCAACCTTCCAGTCTGTTTGTTGCTTCACGACTGTAGACGAAACCACGTGGCGAAGATGAAGGAAGACTATGATGCGACTCGATTTTTGCCAAAAGAACCACTAAAAATTGCCGAGAAGAGCCTCGGATTTAAAAGGGCGTCCAAAAGTAAGCCGTAAAGTGGTACATCCCCTTCGGCTGTTTGACAAGTGTTTTAACTTGACTCGATCTTATATGCAGCGCAGGTGTACGAACGGTTAAGGCTTCAGGCTCCCTCCTTTTTGGCAAGACCTTGTGATATACCCTAGGGGCGGGTACGTGCAAGAGCCTTTTGATATACTTCCCAGGTACGTGAGTGTTCTCGTCACTCGATATACCTCGGGGGCGTACTTGGCCAAGGAGAGTGGAAGTAAATGCTTTCGGTTTATGTTGGCCCAAGCAAGCCAACTCCCTACTCACTTATAATACTTCCGAGGGTTTGGGGTAAATTCACACTCGTAGAACCAATGCATGATTTGTGATAGTGCGTGTGAAAAAGGTTGGGTTTACAAATATTATTATCTTGATTACGTATTTTTGAAAAATTCCCTTTTTCTGAAAAAAATGTTTCTTCTCAATCAATTAACATAAGTAGGGAAAGCAGAAAAAAGCAAGTATTCAAATAAACAAAAGTCTACATATAAGAGTCTAGTTTTCTAGCTTCCCCAGCAGAGTCTCCACAGTGAGAATCCGCAAATGCGACCCCGGGTCTCGTCCCCGTTTGTTGGGCGTCTGAAGCGTCGGAAAGGGATTCCGTCGCTCCATTTGCTTGGAGTTGTTTGATGATTCATATCGGGTGTCCCTACGTCTATTCTAGATGCAAAGGGGTTTGTTCAGAGTCGCCAGTACGTTTTACGAGAAAACGGACAAAAAGGGGGTGTGAAAGGGGAAAGGCTACAGATAAGCCTTTCTTTACACGTTTGTCTGCGAAACCAGGATTATATAAGGTTCGGGAACTATATTACAGTTTGGGAAGGTGTTAAGCACCCATTCCGCCCTTTCGGTCTCTAGTGGACTTATATGTTTATTTTATGTTGAAAAACTTGGATGCTTTTACTGATAGTCTACTACTTTTCCAATGAAAGCCCTAATTTCGGAGGAAACGGGAAAGGGGTATGAAAAAAGCCTTTGTGTTCCGAGATCTGATGTCTTTGTTTTGAAAGATATAAAAAATACAAATGATAAAAGTTATATTTATTTTTAAAGAGAGTATCCCGTATTATTTCCCAGATAATGACGGTTTTCTCGGTTTGTGATTACTTTTGTGAAAATTCGGATCTAATATCGGGACTAATTTAATATGGAATCATGACTCTTGAGAGGAGAATTATCAGACACATCGTAGTCTATAGAGAAGACAGGATATGTTGATTTTTTATTCCTAGATAAGTCTTATCAGTCCGGGTTTTGAAAACAGAATTTTATCCGGACGATAACATACTTATTCTTCTGGTTTTGAAAATAGTTTTATCAGTGTCTTTTGTTTTGAAAATGGTAGACTATTTATAATTTGGCAATAAGTTTATTCAAATAAAATGTGGACAAAACAACAGAAATAAAACAAGTACACAGATAGACCCGTTTTATCGAGCGTGTTAGGAATCTAGCCCAACCATGTTGCCACTTCGCTTACCAGGACGGGGATCGACCTGCCCGGTCAGGTCGCGGGGTGCGGGGCAACGCCCCGTTAGAAAAAAACTAATCCTAAAAGTTTAATAAAACTAATATGCAAATATCTTATTTAATTACTAGAAGAAACTTTATTTACCTTCCCGACGAGAATAATAATAAGAAAGAGAATATAATACGGCAGAGAGATCTCCGGCGATAACAATCTTCTCCTTCTTCAGATATTTCCGAGAATTCGATTCTAGAGACGGGACACGTCGAGTGTTGGGAATAGATCCGATAATTCTTCAGAGATAAGATGATAATATAAAATGCTTGATAACAAAATCAGACTAAAGCTCCGGATTTTCCAGATCCAAGTTGCTGCCTTTGACCCCTTGGGGGTGTTGGCCTATTTATACTGCTCGGGGAAGATTGTCGCGCGACATTTCCCCAAAAAAGGCAAGTGTCGCGCGACATATCTGTTTGTCGCGCGACATTCCTGTATGTCGTGCGACAAACGGCTGAAGTGATGGGTTCTGACACTGTGATGTGTCAGAAAGTGGTTGGTCTGGTGCAGAGATGGATTGTTGCGCGACATAGTGGGATTGTCGCGCGACATTCCAATGATTGTCGCGCGACAATGTGATATGTCGTGCGACAATCCTTCATAAAGAAAGGTTTGTCGCGCAACACACCCCCCCGGGGTAGTTTCGGGTGTTCGGGTGTGTCCTGGATTCTAAAAATAGTAGTCTCGTAGGTCGTTAGGGTTCTTGCGGGGGTCACGGATCGGGGTGTCTACACGGGGTTACTTAAATATCTGCCTAACATGCCAACTATGAACGCAATATCCGGACGCGTACATACTTGAGCATACATTAGACTCCCTACAGCCGACGCATAGGGAATCTTTTGCATTTCCTTAATTTCAAGGCTATTCTTCGGGCATTGACTGAGACTAAACTTGTCTCCTTTAGCGACCGGGGTTTCGCCTGATTTGCAATTTTGCATGCCAAACCTATTGAGAACTTTCTCAATATAGTTCCTTTGTGACAATCCCAATATACCCCGAGAACGATCTCGGTGTATCTTAATTCCTAATACAAAGGAAGCATTAACAAGATCTTTCATTTCAAAATTCTTTGATAGAAATCTCTTGGTGTCATGCAACATACCTATGTCATTTATGGCAAGCAATATGTCATCGACATACAAAATCAGAAAAATGTGTTTACTCCCACTGAATTTGTGATACACACAATCATCAACAACATTCGTTTCAAAACCATATGAAACAATGACTTGATGAAATTTGAAGTACCATTGACGAGAAGCCTGTTTGAGTCCATAGATGGATTTTGTCAATTTGCAGACTATATTCTTTGGGTTTCCTGACACAAAGTTTTCTGGCTGCACCATATAAATTGTTTCTTCAATGTCGCCATTAAGAAATGCTATTTTGACATCCATTTGATGCAACTCAAGATCAAAATATGCAACAAGCGCCATAATTGTCCTAAAAGAGTCTTTCGTAGAAACCGGAGAGAAAGTCTCTTTAAAGTCAATTCCTTCCTTCTGAGTAAAGCCCTTTGCCACAAGACGTGCTTTATACCTCTCCACATTACCATTCGAATCCCTTTTGGTTTTAAATATCCATTTACAACCTACGGGTTTCACACCATCCGGTAATGGAACAAGTTCCCAAACTTTATTATCTTGCATAGACTTATACTCTTCATTCATGGCTTCAATCCATTTATGAGAGTTAGAACTTTGCATAGCTTGACGGAAGTTGATTGGATCATCTTCCGACATTCCACTTTCTACCTCCTGTTCTTGGAGATACGCGACATAATCGTCCGAAATTGCAAATTTCTTTTCTCTCGTGGATCGCCTTAATGGCGCAGATTCTTGAGGTTGTTGAGTTTGTTCCTCAGGAATAGGTTCCTCAGGAACAATTACATCATCTTGAATGAGAGGTTGAATAACATTATCCTGTCGAGGATCTGGAATTACTTCTTGATCAATGACAGGTAAAGAAACTTGTACATTATCAAAAATAACAGTAGAAATTGGGATTGCTCCCTCTTCCTCCTCAAAGACAATGTTCCGAACTTGATTTCTCCCCCCAAACTCAACATCCTCAAAGAACGTTGCAGTTCCCGTCTCAAAAATTGACCTACTAGTGGGATCGTAAAACTTGTAACCCCGTGATCGTTCTGCATAGCCAATAAAGTAGCTGATAACTGTTTTGGAGTCTAATTTCTTTTCATGAGGCTTATAGGGCCTCGCTTCAGTAGGACATCCCCAAACACGTAAGTGCTTTAGACTAGGCTTTCGCCCAACCCAAAGCTCATACGGCGTTTTTACAGCTGCTTTTGTTGGCACCCGATTTAGAATATAAGTTGCTGTCTTTAGAGCATCACCCCAGAGTGACTCTGGTAAAGTAGATTGACTAATCATACTTCTTACCATATCCTTAAGAGTTCGATTTCGTCTCTCAGATACACCATTCATGCTAAGCGACCCTGGCATAGTGTACTGTGGGACAATTTCACATTCCTCTAGGTATTTAGCAAACGGTCCTGGACGTTGTTCACCTGAGCCGTCGTATCTGCCGTAGTATTCACCACCGCGGTCAGATCTGATGCTCTTTATCCGTTTGTTGAGTTGTAACTCAACTTCGGCCTTAAATGTTTTGAAAAACATCCAAAGACTGCGATTTTTCATGTATAAGAAATAGGTAACCATATCTAGAGTAGTCGTCTATGAATGTTATAAAGTATTGTTGACCATTCCAAGAAGCTGTAGGGAATGGACCACAAATATCCGTATGGATTAATTCTAAGACGTCCGTAGTTCGTTTGGCACCTATTTTCTTTGTTTTAGTATGTTTTCCCTTAATACATTGAACACAGACATCAAAGTCTGAAAAATCAAGGGCATCCAAAATCCCATCAGATACAAGACGCTCAACTCTAGATTTAGAGATGTGACCTAGGCGTTTGTGCCATAATGAGGCTAAATTTTCCTTATTGAACTTACGCTTCGTACCACGCGATTCCAGATGCAAGGTTTCATGATAAGATGAAATAGTTTCAAGCAAATATAGATTATCGAAATTACTAAGTAAACCGGTACCAACAATATTTGAATTTAGAGATAAACTAAATTGAGAATTTCCAAATGAACAAGAGTATCCATATTTGTCCAAAATAGAAATTGAAACTAAATTTCGTCTAAAAGACGGTACAATAAAAGTGTTTATCAAATCCAAATAAAAACCAGTTTTTAACAATAATCTAAAGTGCCCTATTGCCTTCACTTCTACCGACTTGCCATCACCCACGTAAATGCATCTTTCAGCATCAGTTGGCTCTCGGTAGCTCAGGCAACCCTGCATTGAAACACAAATGTGAGTAGTAGCACCAGAATCTACCCACCAAGTGTTTCTTGGTACTGAAGTTAAATTAATCTCAAAATAGACCAAAACAGAAGATGTACCTTTCTTTGCTCGCCAAGCGGAAAATTTGGCACAATCCTTCTTCTTGTGTCCGGACTTACCACAAAAGAAACAACCATTTTCAATTTTCTGTTTCTTTTGATCCGGACCCTTAGGAACATCAACTTCCTTTCCTCTATCTTTCCTTTTTCCCTTGCCTTTAGAGGTACTAGCCAGATGAACACTTTCGGTCATGTCTTGCTTCAATCTTTCTTCCTCTTGCACACAATATGAAATGAGCTCATTAAGAGTCCATTTCTCCTTCTGGCAGTTGTAACTGACCTTAAACTGATTAAATTGTGCAGGGAGAGAGATGAGAACCAAATGCACTAGCAAATCATCCGATAAGTCAAGCTTTAGTGCCTTAAGTTTTGAAGCAAGATGAGACATCTCCATGATGTACTCACGAACATTACCCTTGCCCTTATATTACATTGAAATCAAGCTTGCTAAAAGCGTGCTTGTTTCAGCCTTATCGTTTTTGGCAAAACGCTTCTGAATTTCCGAAAGGAACTGACTGGCAATGATATCAGCATCCGTTATTGCACCTCTGAAGGCCTCTGGAATTCCGCGCTTCATGATCATGAGACTTAGCCTAATTGAACGATCCCACTTTTCAAAGTACGCAATTTCCTCAGGAGTACTTTGTTCAGTGAGGTCATTCGGTTTTGGCATTCTTAATGCCAAGTCTATGTCCATGCAGTCAAGAATAATCAATATATTCTCTTTCCAGTCCTTAAAATTTGTTCCATTCAATACTGGAACATTGTTCATGTTGGCAGAGATTGAAGCAGTAGACATTAAAGCTGAAATAACAATCATACTCACATCAAATAACTAATTAAATAGTCTTTAAATTGATTAATTTTATCGCAACATCTCAAGATACCTAGTACAACATTAATACCAAATCTTTGGATAGTGATATTAACTGTAAGTGGTACTCTTGTGGTAATGGTTAAATATTGACAATAAGTTATGTCATACAACAAATCTATCTTTGGATTGATTTATTATTCACATTAAGTTACCTGAATAATTGTCACATATATACCATCACAAATGTGTATGAAATTCAGCCAAATATAAACCCCTCTTTGGATTGGTTAATATTCGCACGAATTAAATAAACACAAACATCTAATCATTCTTTATTTACACAAGAGAGGTCACTTTGGTAACATATAATGTAAATTGGACTTCATAGAATGTTCAGACAAGTAATAAAAAGAAAATTAGATGTCACATGTAATTAATCAAATTTATTATAAACAGAAAAATTCTGATTACTTTGTCACTGCCGAAAACAGTGACAAACTGCAACTAGTCACAGTTAAAAACTGTGACAATTATGGATAAACTGGTCACTGCCATAAACAGTGACAATTATAACGCGAAAAAGAACAGTTTATCTTCTCCATCAAATTTTCTGAAATTCCGCCCTTATATATATATATATATAAGATCAAATTTAATTAAATAAAAAAAAACTCATGAAGTATATACATTAAAAAAATAAATATACAACCAAAATTCATGAAATAGAATCATGAAGAACCAAAGGGCAATACATCAAATATGCCTGTTGATATATATATAAAGAATAAACTGGGACCACACAAAGTAAGAATGAATGATTGAAAAGTATGTAGTCTTCATATATATATACTCACGTCAAACACAAAGTAATCTGTTGTCTTCATATATATATATATGGCATACATGGCAAACATATATATATTTACATCAAACATATATATATGTATATATCACATATATACTCGAAAAACATATATACATATATATGTATATATATACACTCGGCAGACAAAGATATATATACATGCAATCACGGCAGCAGGCATATATATAGGCAATCACGTATATATAGATATGTAATAATGGCAGACCACGAAACATATATATATATTCAATCACAAAATATATATATATATATATAAATTACTCAAGGAATTGATAATGGAACCTGGCTCTGATACCAATTATTAGAATTACAAATTCCATATCAATTAAATGAGTAGAGAAGATTAAAGAGGGATGCGTACCCGAATCCATGGGAGGAGACAATTGAGACAATTGAACGGAAGAAGAGTTTACGGAGGATCTTCCAATTGATACGTACTATCCCTTTTTTGGTTTCTTTTCTTTCTTTATACTCTGTCGATGGGGAACAGAGAGAGGAAAGCGTTACGCTCAATTGGGGACCAAAACCTCGTATATTAGAAAACCGCTTTGGTAACTGCCAAAGCGGTTATAAAATTCTAGTATTTATAAATTGGCCCCTTCATCAATTTAAAAATACAATCTGTTCTCTACACATTAATTCCATGACATATATACACCGAAGCCTACTTAATACTAAATTAGATCACTTAAATTATTTTAGGCTTCTTATATATGATAACACACATTTAAATATACATGTGTGGTCCCAATTAAGATTAATATGAAAATTAATCTAACATTTTGGACAAGCATGATTTCACATATTACAATAAGTTAATGAGAGATTTATCAACCTCGGTATATAGCAATAGCAAAGTAGTGGAGAACAAATGCTTCTTTGAAACAGCACTTTAGTGACCAGGAAAATGTTTCTTTCTCTATATAAGAAGACAACTGGCCGGTATATCACCGTGCGTTGCACATGTAACATAACATGAAGAATATCGTTCTAGTAAAAAACAGTGAGAATAACAAATGAACATCGCAATGATGAAATAGAAAGTCAAAAAATTAAATGCAATGAAAATGAAACAACAGACATACAACAAAATTATTACAAATTTTGGAAAACTTCCTTGAACAATACATTGGTTGTTGAATTCACAGGTTGTCCATCTTTATCACAAATAAGTATCATCGATCCATCACGCGTTGTGATTCTTGACACAACAACATATAACTATCCGTGGCTAAATATTGTTTTTTTCAAATACAATCCTACATGTTATAGGGTTTGTCATTGACTCTTGTTGATTGTCATTGCATACGATACAATTAGTTGATACTACCTCCTTGTAAATTTGAAAAGTAATCTAGGGTCAGAAGGTGTCAACGCCATTTTAAGTATGAGAATTGTCTGCCCTGTATTGTGCCTAACAAGAATTTTCGCTTCAAGGACTTGTTTGCCAAGTTTTGTAATGATCAATCTAATTCAATTGCATAAACCAACAGAATGATCTATATTTCATAGTAGCATCACTAGGGTGCCAATTTTCAACTTTAGTTCATGGTTAGGCACACCGGAACATCTAATGCCATTCAAAAACTCAGGTTTGTGAATATCCTGTAACAAATCAACATTTGAATCTGACTTGTATGTAGAATCAGAACTCAAATAGGTAACACTTCAGTCGAAATAAGTGATATCATGTATTCATTCACAAATTCCACAACATCAATAGTTGGTACTAGAATAATTATTCCCTGCAAATACCATGTGTCACGAACGTCGTTTGACAGGGTCGGATAAGTGCTATTCACAAAACATCCACTAGATTATCATATTTAGTAATTAAAAGATCATCCGATATCTCAACAGTTGTATGACCATCATTAGGACCACCGATTGTACCATCTCTAATACTAGAAATCCATTCGGAGAACAATTTTAACTCAGCACAGTCACTACCTGAATCAAGATTCTAAAGCCTCATATTTTTAGTCAGTCTTAAGACTTTACAATATCTCCTTAAGTATGATGAATTAATGGATGCAACACAATGTGTTGCCTACTTCCTTTTGGAATTATAAGCAGAATCTGCCGAGATCCTATCCAAAAACAATAGTTTTTCCTCCAAATGGCAATTCCATACTCAATGGATTACTAAACCTCAAAATGTCCCTTATGCTATTGTCCAATGCTTCAAAACAAAAATTGCTTTCCCTTGGTGCTTCGTCCCAAATAATAAGTTTACACTTCACAATCAATTCTGCAAGAGGAGTCCCCTTTTTAATATTGCACTTTGAATCATCATTTGGATTTAGTGGAATTGCAAATCTAGAGTGAGCAATTCTACCACTAGGAAATAGAAGAGATGCTATACCTCTTGAAGCCAAATTTCGCACAATTTCTCCCTTTGAGCGTATAACTGCAGATTATGTTTTTAGCACGAAGGTTTTTCCCGTTCCTCTATAACCATATAAGAAAAATACACCACATTTATCCATTGCAACTGCCTTCATAATTGTATCATATGCAGATCATTATTCATCATTTAATTTAGAAACCATTATTCGGTGCTCTACACACAAAGATTTTCTTTCATATCTTAACTCATCTTGTATTAGTCTATTACAACAGCTTATAAAGTATTCAGAATCTGGATATGGCATTAAATTAAATTCACATAAACTTTCGCACTGCTTCGCAATATAGGGGTGTTTTCGGTTTCGGTTGGGATAGAGATTGGGGTACCCCAACCCTCCCCAAACTTTATAATTCGATTTCAATTCGATTTGATTTCGATTTTGATACCTATGAAACCCAAACCTTCCCCAAATTATTTGGTTTTGGTCCGATTCGGTCGGTTTCGGTTTTTTTTTATATCGTTAAAACTTTAGTTAAAAACTGCATTTAAAAAAAAAACACTAAAACTGAATGTGAAGCACACAAGATCTGCTTTCATACATACACGATACACCCAAATGCATCATTTGAACTGATGTGAAGCACACAAGATCTGCATATATACTAATTTTCTTTGAATATGTTCCAAAGCTAACATACCATTTTACTTGCAAACTAACAATAATAGGACATCAAAAAGAAAAAAAATTCAAAAAGTAGCAGCTAACTTCTATGCATCTAATTTGATCCACATAATTATAAATTAGTTATAAACATGTAGCCTAATTGTAGGTGCACCAAACACAAGGGACTCTTGATATTATCTTTCTTGGTATTGTAAAGGCATACTCGAGCATTTGTGTGGGAATGAATGATATTCATCACATGTAGATTAATAATTCCAGTTTTTAAGTAACCTTCACAACAACCAAAACAAATAGATATATGGGTCCGACAAACATTTGACTTGAATAATTACAAATTTGAATCATATTTAACCACACAGTAAGCTTAATTGCCAAATTTTTATGTGGAATTTCAACTTCAGGAGAAAGCCCCTATTGTTCATTCTTTCTCTACTCCTCCTCTATCTCTCCTCCACACCTTCGCTGCCGACATCTCTTTGAAATCCACCCTTGCTGTGACAAATCCAGACCAATACTGGACCTCCCCAAGCTCCACATTTCCCTCTACTTCATAGCCGCTGACGATCACCCTGACACCCACTTCGCTTATCCAAATCCCATTTAAACGAAATATATATATTTCCTTCTCTATCTACGCTACCTGCTCTATCTGTACATATTTATATATATATCCAATGGTTCAAACACAACATCAAACGAAACAGAAACGATTAGAAAGATTTAATTCATACCTAACTGTTTAAGGAGTGAGGATGAGATGCGCCCTGCGGGGGTGAGCGTGAGCGAGAGAGAGAGATACAGAGAGAAACGACACTGAGAGTGAGAGACTGGAGACGAGAGAAGAGAGAGATGGCACTGTGAGAGTGTGAGAGACGTCGACGAGAGAAAAGAGTTTGTGACTTTGTCTTGTGGCCTGTGTGCTTTGTGCTGACTATCTGTGAGTGAGAGACGAGAATACGAGATGAGTAAGAGAGGCGGCAGTGCGGCACACTACTGATATATCATATAATTAGGTGTTTTATCCTTTTTTTTAAGTTTCGGGGCCATTCGGTCCCTTTCGGGTAAACCGAATCCGAACCGACCCGAATTATTCATTATTTGTTTCGGTTTTTGCTTTCGGTTTCAACTTTTTTTTCGGTTCAAAATATTTCGGTTAGTATCGTATGGGATCGGTTTAGTTCGTTCGTTCGATTTTTGAATTTTCGACAACACCCCTACCGCAATATCTTTTTAACTTCCGCGAGAGAATAATTTATTATTTCCTCAGCAATCAATTCCAATTCTACATATTTCCAAAGGAGAAAAAAATATTATAACGAAGCATAGTTACTAATTTTATATAAATTAAAATAAACCATCGAGTAACGGTTATAATACCTTGATGCTGCAAAATGTTTCTTCACATATATAATATATCATCTGATAGATATTCCCAACATTTCTCCCAAACATGCTCAGGATGTGACAATGATTTAGACAACAATAGAGTAGCAAAAAGTCTTTCCAAACTATCTGCAGATGTCCAATGGCTAACTTCAATAATTCCATCAATGTATTCTTTGTTGTCGACTAACAAACCCAGGGCATAGCAAACATCTTTGAATGTATTTTACCTATCTTCATTCACCGTTTTCATTTCTTCAAAGCTTGTTGGTCCATAGACTATATTCAAAATGCATCTCAAATAACACATCTCTCCACTACTTGGAGGAACGAAAAAGATGCGTGTCTAATAAAAGACCCCTACTACCTCGATTACTGTTCTCTTAACGATGGCTTCCATACAAACTTAGTAGGGAATTTAGCATAAATTAGTTCCCTAACTTTATCATGTTTCTTGTTTGCTTCTATCTAAGCCAAAAACATACTCTTGTTCACAGTAGGTCTATTAATAACTTCATCAATGGGATCTGAATCTGAAAAAATAACAGTTTACTTATTCGGAATATGGAAACTCAGATGCTCAATTGGGGGTACCTATAGTGACTATGAAATCCAAAAATTCTTCATGTAGCTTAACAAAGTGATATTTACCTACAATCGTAGTACATATTTATTTCATCAACATTTTGTTCCTAAATCATAATCTCCAGAACTCTGTTAAAAAGGTTGCTGTAACACGATTATCTCCCTTATTGACATATTTGAATAAATACTTTATAGACCGAGACTAATTGCACCACTCAACATTTATATGAGCACTATATTTCATCATTAAATACTGATTGCGAGGAACCATATATCTATTATCAAGCTTAACACCATTTTTAGTAACCCGTCTTCCATTATCCCTCCTTCTATAGACTGGGTAACCATCTTCATCAATATTGATAAATTCAACAATTTTTTTCGGATATGTTTAGTGCAATGACCATTTGACATACATGGTGAAGAACTCCTTGCACTACCACGTGGTCCATGCACCATGAACAATATCACTTGTTGCAGGATATTTATCTTGCGATGAAAGGAATAACAAAGTGTGTGCATGCGGCAATCCACGTTATTAGAATTTTACTGTGTATGTAACTGACACATATTTAGAATGTTCAAAAGTGTAAGGAATATTTGCATTTTACATGAACAAATTAATGGTGTTAAAAAATTAAAGCTCTTTCTGTTTAAAATTTTATGTATGATACTTGCTCTGACTGTTCAACAAACATTCTTCCTAAGATTTCTAATCAAACCATCCAAATTCATCTTGAAAATTTGACAAACAATATATTAGGCCAGTCATTAGGTTTGAAACCCCTACTTCCAATAAATCGCACTATCTCCAGCGACTTTGGATTACATGTAAACATGATGAACAAATCAGGATAGCAAATCCATCGGCATATGTTCTGCACCACATAACGTACACCTCTTATGAAAGTAGCTGGTAATACAACATGTTCCTTAGTGATGATTGATTGGTCTTCCCCTTTAGAATTATATCACTTATGTTTTTGTACATATCTGCTCTCAACTCTTTTTGATGTGTTCTATAGTAAAGCAACTGAAATGACTCAATCATAATGTAAGCATCAACGATAAATTGTTGGAAAAGTCTTCTTAAGAACAATATTATTGGCAATTCGCACACCCTTTCGTATAATCTATATACAAAGTACTCTTTCATGCTAACTCATGTCCTCCCACAAGTTTTTTTTCGTACTTTGTTTCACAAGTTCAATATTCTCGGTATAACCATCTTCCACGTACGAAAAGACCAAAGGATATAGTAACCCCAAATAAGAAGGATGCAATTCACTAATACACTTTAATTATCTAGTCTAGGGTTTCCACCATAATATCTCTATCACCAAGAAATATATCAAAGTCACCCAGAAGCAAGCCTGCAACCTTATAAACTGTTGGCATATTATACCTCATTGCGTCATGATTCCTTTTCCTAGTCAATATGATTCTCACATTCGAGGAATTCTCTTCACACATTTTGTACCTAGCCATCCTAAATGAATTCACCAATACACTATGCATGTCCAACATTGACTTTAACTCTGATACAATCTGACTATGGCGCAAGTTTTCATTACTATTTTTCCTAAAATGAAGCCAAATATTAGAATAAAATCATAAGAAATAAATATAATTAGAAACCATATATGAATTATAGAAATGTAAATTGCTATTAAAATTACGTAGCAAGAGAAAGAGTTATACCTAACAGATTGCATCATATTAGTCATTTCATTTTTGGCGCCATAGATATACAATTGAGCAAACATTGGAGTAAAACCTTTAAATGGCAATAAGTTCCAATCAAATGATAATTTTAGCCATGCAGCTTAATAACATGAGGATATTTTCCTTTGTTTAGGCTCAAATCAATCTTCCCTTACATTGCACTAAAGCATAACATATTGTTGTACGTAGGGGTGTGCAAAATAACCGAAAAACCAAAAAACCGGTCCGAACCGAACCAAAACCGATGGTTTTGTTAATTTGTGGTTCATTTTTGGTTTGTTGCTTAAAGAACCGACTACCATCGGTTCAGTTGGCGGTTCTCGGTCAAGAATACCTGTGAAAAACCGAATCGAACTGAGATATATAAATTAAATAGAATAACCCTAGGTTTTTATTTACATACCACCCCTTTTGTTATCTCCTCCTATTTTTTTTCTTGAGTTAAATGGGTTTTGAAATTAAAACTATTCATCTCTATTACATCTTATGTTGTGATTTATGAAAATAAGGTTTCCATAACAAGTTAAATGGGTTTTGAAAATAAAATTCTTCATCAAAAATCCTCTTATGCTAACACCGAAACCGAACCGAAACCGACACAACTGACCTTGCCCGAAACCTACCGGTTTCTTCCCTTTTCAGTTCTGTCTCGGTTCCTAATTTTAACAAACCGACTTGGTCTGTTCGGTTGCCGGTTAAGCAGCATGGTTCGGTTAACGGAACCGTGCACACCCCTAGTTGTACGATCGGATGATGTATACAACACAAAGGAAATTTTGGCTTTAATGATCTACAGTGCCGATCTACTATCTCCTCATACAAAAACATAGATTCATAAAATTGACATTTATGGTTAGGATTTCCATCATCACAGCACTCTGAAAAATAATTGATTAAATATTTTGTAAATAATATTGGAATATCTTTTTAAATATATTGTGGAAATTACATATTGTACTAACAAAAAAAATTAAAAAAATATAGCATTAATTAAAAAAATTGAAAACCCGCATAGAAACTTAACCCTTTTTTAGCAAAAAAATGACGAATTAAAAGAAGTAATTAATAGACAAAAAAATATAACAATTACATGTAGTTCACTTATATATAAAAGCCAAGAAAATATGGAAAAAAATTACAAAATAAAAAAATTTAACAAACCTTTAGAATTATTTATAATAGTAATTTACAATCCATCATCTACAATATCCAAAACTTAACAAATTTAGATTTTAGTAAATCAAAAAATAAAATAATATATAAAACCAATAAAAAATAGACATTGGTAAGTGTATACCCTCGACGTCGGCTTCGTCATGAGGTGATCTCTGTCATGAAAAACAAAGTAATGAAAAAAAATATTGTCAATGCTACAATGCAACATTTTATGATTATTAAGCACCGGAGAGTTGAGCAATTCATTTAAGGATAATACTTACGATCATCCAATTTGCCATGCAGACCATCTATATTTTCTTCAACAGCGTGGCGAAGCGAATCAGATGGACAATTAGCACTCCGAGCAGTTCCTCCATTGCACAGTGTGTTAACTGGTGAGGAATTATTACTTGTGTTTACTTCAATTGAATTGCTTGAATAGTTTTCGTTTGTTGTTTTAGAGTTTGATTCGAGCAACTTATGCTGTGCCACATGGTTCATAATTAAAAATCACCTGAAACTTAGTACATTGAAAGATGAAGCTAGTTAGTTAATTCATAAAAAGTAAAAAATACATCTTTGTAAAAAATGTGGAAAATACCGTTAGTGATATCGTTTAGAGGTGATATAGACAGTAGGTTGGAGAAGTTTCCTGCAAAATTTCGCATTTCACTTATGCGTACAATACTATCTTTCGTGCATCCATTTGTTTGCTTTGTGACGGGTTCAAAGTTCTCTGCGGATTTTATAGCATATCACATAATATAAGTTAAATTTGAAAACAAATGCAAAATCAAAGTATCAACAGTAATTCCTACGATTTAAAATTATATGATTAATAACAATTAGTCATTTTTATTTTAAAAATAATCATATACTTATAAGGTTTTATTTTTAAAAAAAACTAAAGGTTATATCTAATATAGTTTGAGTGTGCTCAATAAAAGTTTATAATTTAATCTTCCCTATACTTTGATTAATCATGTAGTAACTATTAAATGTAGAAGAAATGTCTTAGGATAGACAGCGACAACATTCAAATTCCACTATCCATATATATTATTATATTAGTTATGTGTTATCTATATTTTCCCCTTTTAAATGGAGAATTTGATCATATTATCGGAATCCAAACCTTACCCATTTGATTAGAGCATCTTAAATTGTTCAGAAAAAAAGGATTAATATAATTATATTCCTACTTTTTCTCACCCATTTCTACTACAAATAGAGAGTTTTATTAGAGTTTGTCACTAAATTATGCTCTCTGTTTTAAAAATGATTATCGATTTTAATTTTACTTTCTAGAATAAAGAGTATAGATGGAGATGCTCTTATCGATACTAAATGCTCTGTTGTCTTTTTTTTTTCCTTTTCTAAATAACGAATTTGATTGTAGTATGATAATCCACATTTTACCCATCATATTGAAAATAACTTATGTGTTCTTTATTTTTTTTTTCCTTTAAACAATGAATTTGATTACAAGATATTGAGAATAACTTCTACAGGTTCCAGAGTCTTTATGCCCTTGAGATTAATAATGATGATGCATTATCTCATAAATTGCCAAGGTAAATTGTCAAATTATATGTGCTAAATAAAGTCGATAAGCATTTCATATCTAATCTAAATTTAATTAAAGAATCACATCCTAAAAACCTAAAGTAGACTTATACTGTATTTTTAGAGTTTGTGCATTAAATTGAATCTTTAAGTCTAATCGTAAACATATGATATATAATAAAATAAAAAGAAAAAGAAAACATGATACATATGCATTAGAAGAAAACATGATACGTAGACTACTAACCTTTGTCTATTTCTCCATGCCTTCCTTTCTTGCCTGAAATGACCGCAGATTTTGTAAGCTTCTTCATTTGAACGATTTTATATCACATACACATTAAGAAATAGTAAAACTAATGATATAAGACAATGTAGAGATTCTATTTTGTAGAGAGACAAAATAATAATGAAAACAGATATTAGTGTGAGAAAAATGCGAAAAAGATAAATAAAATAAAATTGTGAGAAGTAATTGTGGTTCTAATTCATAAAACATAAATATTAAAGGAGTGCGATAAGCTCAAGTAGGGTTCTTTATATTCACCAAATAATTGGCAGGTGAAACACCCAACATGTTTACATGGGAAACAAAAAAGCCATCATGATAACATTTGAAGTATATAAAAAAAGGATTTTTTATTGAACATAGAATAAAAGTATGTAGCTTAAACCTGACCTATTGCCATTCATACATGCAAAGAGAAAAAAAAAACTAGAAAAACATAAAAAAATGCTAGTGAAATTTAGAATCTTCATGTTTTGTAGGAATGTGTCTAAAAATTATTCTTATACGGGATTTCAGTTGAGTCCTACATGTCAATACATCATGACTTGCATTATTGTAGACATTTATGTTTAGTAAAAATCCATGCTTACCTAATTAAATAAAATTTGATTTTAGTAATTCGTCTTTGTAATTTGTTTAAATGTTATTTCAGTTTTTTTACTACGACGTTTTGTAGTTTATCGTACATTTAGGCTCTGTTTGATTGGAAAGATGGAAAATAAAAATAAATTTAGCTAGTTTGTGTGAAATGATAGATGTGAGAGATGTTACTCATTTTATGAGTATATATCCTCCATCTTAATTTTAATATTTTTGGTGGAAAATTTTTACTCACTACTAAGCAAAAAAAAAATCTTCATGGAAAAACTTAAAAATCAAGAGGATATCACATATATCACTCAATTTATTTTCCATCTTTTCACCAAAACTAACTCAATTTATTTTCCTTTTCTACCTTGCAATCAAACGGAGCCTTACATTCTCATTTCATGTTTCCATCAACATATATACGTGCATTGTGAACAAATATTAGACTTTCGACATTTGTACTATTCAGTTTGTTTTGTTGTGGAATAACATTTTTTCTGGTCTAAAATATAAGTTTGACTATGATTGGTAATAATACACAAAAGCATAGAATGCATTATTCCAAAAGGAAATAAAATTAAAATAACTATTCCAAAAAAATGTAAATCTCGCAAAATAAATATTATTCAGAAAGCCAAAATTTAAAAAGTCGAAGGCAAATGAACTTGTACTTCAAAATAATTCTTCAATCAAGAATCTATAAACAACATAGAAATGGAAAACAGAAAACCAAAATTCTCACGCAGTTGTGCGTTGCATAAGAAACAACAACAAAAAGCAACAAAATAAATCCAAAAATGATTCATTAAAAAATCCCAAAAGAGACATAAAATCCAAGCATAATAACAGAAGAAGACCATTAATGTAGTCTGAAATCATCCTAGAAACTATTATTCAATCAATCTCTTTCTGATCATTTTTCGGGGCTTCTTGTTCGCAACTTCGCATTAGTCGAGAAATCACCAATAAGAGCCCTTTTTGCAGAACTCCCATCATGAGTCTCATTACTATCGAATCGGATAACTCACATATGGTCTTCCGTGGTGTAGTAACCTCATCATTTGAGGAAGAGCCCTAAACTATATAATAAGGGATTAGTAATTAGATAACACATATTAGCAATCATAGACTCACGGTAGAAAATAAGACATTAAATATTGAAAACTGATAAAAAAAAACACTTTTCCCTCCTCAATATCGGTCTTTTCAATCTTTAAATAGGGATCTAACTCTTGTTATTTAGAATCAAGAGCTACACTTGATAGATTGCGTCTTAGTATGTAGTTAATCTTAACACGTGCCAAAACTTAAGACGTGGGGCAAAACTTTAGTTGACATTTTCAACTAACTTGACTTGCTACTTGCATACCCACATATTTAGAAATTATATTAGGGTTAATCGAGCACTTCTTCACACTAAAAACGTAACTTTTATTACAAACATTTTCATCCCGAACTTGAACAATATCTTTCTTTCCTCCAATTCGAAGTCAGCCGGGATTCCCTTTTCATTTCCTTACTGAAACAACATAACATTGACTTTTTAATGCTCAAAATAAAGAAAATTAATTAAAGAACAGAAAGTCAATATCTGCATATACCTCGCACAATTCAGCTTTTAACTCAGTAATCGCATTTCCAAGCAATTCAATACCCTCACAGTCCCATGCCAAAAATGTTGCATTGCTTGTATTGTCAACAACTCTAAGTTGGAGCCTAAACCTAATGGGGCAATTAGTATTAGGCCCCTATTTACCATCTTAATTAGTACTAAGGACTACTAGGATATTGAAATTAGTAGTTAGTCCCTCTTGCCATATATATAATGAAAGTATCCATAAATGCAGTTATCTCATGCCCAAACTACCCTTCTCAATCAAATAATCTAATTGCTACATTTACGTAAGGAAAAGATGGCAATTTGACTTTTTTTCTTTTTCCTTAATTCAAATTAGATTCTGGAAGAATTAAATATAGCATAACTACAATAAAAAATAATTAGTAAAATCAGAATTTAAACAAACAAAAAACACTCTTAAATAGTTAAGCTACATGCATTAACAATATCAAACACAATTTTATCACTTGTAACAGGTAAATCTTTTTAAAAATATAATAATTTTGTGCATATTATTATATGACCATTTAACATATATGTATTAAGTAACTGTTTGTCAACCTAAAGTGGTGCCGTTATGTGTATTTTTTTTATTAAAGTTAAGTTACAAATAAGTAAATAGATATAAAAAATATCAAACATATAATAAACATTTTTGGGTTAAAACTGTTAATCAAAATACAACAATTAATCAAAATACCATGATTTTTGGGAGGAAAAACTGTTTAGTGTATTTAATATTAACTAGTTTTTTCTTTAACAAATATTAACAAGTTATTATACAGATATTCAGGGGACGAGTATATGTCCAGCATACAAAGTTTAATTAAGAATAAACATATAAACTAGTATTTTTTTTTTGGATTAAATATTAACAAATATATATAATACAGACAGATATTTAAGAATATATATCTAGTGTACAAAGGTTAATCGAAATTATAAAATTTATTAAAAAGAAGATAGATTTTTAAGTATATGATACATATAATTAATAAACAGTTACGTGCAAATTTAGGAGGATAAAACAAAGCAACAATTAATGATAAGACACGAGTAACAAGAGAATTGATTACCTGTTGGTTGCATATTTAATTTTTTAAGTTCACTACGAAACCGTTTTGCAGACCATGAGGAATCTCATAGGTTCACGACCTTTGGATTTTATGAGACAGTTATAAATGGAATATTTTTTCCACCACCAATCATTTACCACAAGTTTAATTGCAGAGCAATTACCCTATCATTAATCAGCCCTCTGAAACTTATACAAATAATTAACATGGAACCTATCCAAAAAAGCATTACTTCCCCAAACCATGATGACGAGGACGTTGGAGAGGAGACAAACCACGATGAGGGAGATGAGATCAAAGATGGTGTGACCAAATTAAAACGGCGACGATGATGATAGCGAAGATGGCAACAATGATGCTGGAGATCACATGGACAATCCATGGCGTGGGAGAAGATGATGAACACGAAATAGAGGAGCAAGTGCTAAACAGTGACGATGTGTTGATGTCCGGAGATGAAGATCGACGAGGCCACAAATCTTCAATGATAATCCATTCCTACAGGACTCTGTTTTGACTATCAAAGAGTAGGTGACTAGCTGTGATTTCATATTCTAACTCTCTATTTTTTTGGTATAAATAAATTGTTAAGTTTTATTTTTTTTAATGTTATTTAGTATTTAATTATGGACATTATGAATTGAATTTTTATTTGTGGAAGGTTGTAATTTGGTTTTAGAAAGTTTTAAACCTGCAAGAGTATTTCAGGGATATATTGATTTTGTTTTTAAACTATTTTATACTTAATTGTGGTGATAAAATATTATGACATTTTAGCTTTTAATTAGGTGCAATTAATTTACGACAAAAAATTCAACTGGAGTATTATTTTAATTTAGTAACAGGATACTATTCTTTTATTAATAGGTACAACAATATTATTTGTTGAAACATCTTTAAAATACAAGTTAGGCCAATTACTATTTTTTTCTTAATGAGCAATGCTACACATACCGGTATTTGACCCCTTATTCTTACAGACATAAATTACATGTGTTGTACTTTCACAAAATATAATCAAAGTACAACCCATGTAAATACACATTGTAAGAATATGCGGTAAGAATTGTAGTAAAAAATGCATTTTCTTTTATTAATAGTTAAACATAATTTTAGGACTATCTAGATATTGCAACAAAAAATATATGTTTATAAAGATGATTTAACAACATTATGAAATTTCATCGACAATTGTGTTATCTTTTGTCTGGTTTGTAAGTGGGTTAAGTATATCTGTGTCAGGCGGCCATAGTGAAAACAAATAATATGTTACAATTGGGTAAAAAGAGAATAACATATGACCGACCCAAATCACATACTATGGTCACTCTAACTTTAGCCGACTATATAGTTTCGTCTAAAGTTTTCAACAACTAAAACTTAGGTTCAATATCCAATTTGAAAAAATATAAAACCAGACCAAATTAGATGGCTCAATATTACTTTCAAAAATAGGTTTTTATTTTAAAAAAAAACAGTCCCACTCTAATTTTAGCGTACATATTTTTGCAAATTATAGTCCATACAGATGTGAAATAGTCCAAACCAATTTAGTTTATTCCAGTCTAATAATTGAAAAACTGATCAAAAATGCCTAGTGTACCCGAAATAGATCACCAATAAAGCATATAAACTATTTTCTCAAATTTATTACTCAGTAGTTTTTCCTTGAATTTCTTTTTTACATAATTTTACAGTTATAGTGGATCTAGTTTGATTAATTGAAATTATTTGATTTAATGTTATTGCATTTAAATATTAGGCTAAAAAAATTTTATTGTTGTTCGATTGATTGAACACACCAAATTTTTCGGAATGGGCTTATAGACCTCAAAAGTCCACGTGGCTCTTCCTTTAGACATTAACTTATTTAGCAAATTATAGTTAAGTTCATATGTGACAATAGACCAACCCAATTTCTCAGTCTGATTCGAAAACGTCTAAAAATCTGACCGCCGTCCTGTGAGTACCCCTAGATGGGGCGGGTGAGATGGCCAATTAGTAATGTACAGACAAGTATATAAATTTTATCAAAATTCAATTTATTTGATTTTTATGTTAAACAAAAGTAATAAGAGATAAAGTAATTTGGAAGAGCAAGAGAATGCATAGAGTTTGTTGTATTCGATTGTGTGTTATTAGGGTGTGTGCTTATTTAAGGTTGATTTGACGCTTTAGTGTGAGTGTAAGAACAAATGTTTAAAAAATTATGTGCATCTTAGCTGTATGTTAGGACTGTACATCAATTAGTTAATGTGAAAATATGTTTTTAGGAAGAATATTGTCTTTACAAAAATGTTAAAACTATAATGGTCAAATTTATATATAAA